>JAGDQP010048759.1:0-14670 GCA_022664845.1 Lepisma saccharinum
GTTAAGTTGAAGTAATAACGGAAAACTATTCTAAAACGGTTATCTCAATTGCTATCTGATGCTCTGTGTATCACTTTAGATGTACATATGTGGTGCTATTCTTATTGGCATGACTAAAAGAGGTCTGTCCGTGTGCATGAGCAAACATGGAAGGGACGCACACTCGGACAACCCTGTTTCGGGATTGTACATACTGTAACACAATATGTATGTACATGTTTGGAAAAAAATATATATATATATATAAAGTTAATATTACGTTAATACAGAATGGTACCGACAGAGACCTTTCCTATAAATTGATAATTGACAACAAATTACTGGAAATGATATAAAATAATATGGATGATAAAATCATTCTGCCATAATAATCTTTCTTGGGATCCACTTACCTTGGTCATTTTCTGTAATATGCACACGTGACCAAAATAAGAGGTTTAGAAGGTTCTTCTAAAAAAAATTAAATCCGATAACACTCACCTACAACATCGGCAGCCTTCATCTTATTTTTCACATAGGTGGCACTGGCAGGATCATCACCAACTAAAACTGCTGTGAGGTGGGGACGTCGATTTCCAGCAGCTACCCATTCGTTGATCCCTGTTTTTAGTTCTTGCTGGATTTCTTTCGCTATCTTCTTTCCATCTATAATTTTTGCTTTCAATCTAAAAGAAAATTTAATGGTATTAGCAAAGCTGAGCTATTATTTGTGTCCAGTTTTATCGAAACTCGCGTAGAAGAACTTTACGGTTTGTCATAACCAGTTTCTTGGGTCATCCAGCATACAAAGCAGTCTAACAATGGCCATTTCAGCACTCTGCACGCCACACTCGATTTAGGATAATTGAGCTTTGTAGCTATTATTCTGTTTAACAAACTGTTACGCTTAATGTAAAGCAACGATCACCAACAGAAGATGGCAGCACTATCTCCGTATACGTCTAATGTGTATTTTTATCGCTGCACGAAATTTCAATGCTGCTCCAACAAATTCAAGCCTAGAGAGTTCGAACTTTCAGGGAAGAAAGTTCATAACCAATTTAAGAGTTCAATCAATGTCGATTTTTAATAACCCTTTCTGTTCATTGTTGAAAGAGCTTCATTGTTATAGGTTCTGATATTCACAACAACAATCAAGCGATTTCAACAATGAAGAAAAACGAAAATAAAAAATCAACGTTGATTGAACTCCTGAATTGGTTATGAACTTTCTTCCCTGAAAGTTTGAACTCCCTAGGCATGAACTTGTAGGAAGAGCATTGAAATTTCGTGCAACGATAAAAATACAGTAGACATATCCGGAGGTCGTGCTGCCCTCTTTTGTTGGAGATCGTTGCTTTATATTATCCTTAATGTGATAACCAACGAACTCATCTTATTGAACTCCGTAAGCGCAAAAGCATGAGCAGTTCACTGAAACACATCCTGTATTTAGGTCAATTATCCTTTGGTTATAAAATGTCGACTAGCTGTTTGGTACACAGTGAGTGTATAAAAAGAAGAACGCTTGTGGTACCCTGTATACACTTATTTATTAACCAATTACATTCATGAATTCCATCTTAACGTCATGCAAGCCTATCGACCTTGTTTCTAATAGCATGCTTTTTTTTTAACCTTTACTTGACATCTACTTCTGACAATTATAATGTGACGTGAGTTGTACCACTGAACCTTCTGAGACCTGATAAAACTCAATTAAAACTAGTAAAATAAGTTTACGATAAAAACAATGAAACATGGCTTTTTTGCAGTTTTTTTTTTTTTTTTTCATGCAATGTCCTCATGCAGTTTTCCAATTCTTGTCGCTTATGTGTTCATCATCAATTGTTAAAATCCTATGTAGATTAATTTCACTTGAACACTTACCTAATACCACACAAAATGCAGCTTACGGAATCAAACACTGGAACAATAGACGTAAGGCAATTCGCATAGGAAATTCATCACGTAGCTCTAAAAAACATTATTTCTTCAACTAGTACAAGAAAATTTTAATTCCACTGAAGGCAGAGCCGAAGTAAGGGTGGCAGGCTACAAGGGATGCACCCTTGTCCACCAAAGTAAGTTAGTTACCCTTACGACCGCAAGGGATAAGTAACAGAGACAATAGCCCAGGGCCCATAAATAGCTTAATCCCGCACTAACTAATTAATTAGATTTTATGGGCTAGGAAGGCAGACGTGGTTTAAGTTCGTTACATGCCTGTAGGATGACGTCCCTCAGTGGTTATACGTACTACCGGAGGCACAAGGCTGGGGTAATGGCCTTAGTCTAGCATCATCCCAGCATTCCCTTGGTGAAACTACGAAGAAACACAAGAAAACTTCGGTCATCACGGTTGACAGTAGGAAGCAAACGTGTTTGTTTCCCTAGTACGAACCCGAAATCCGCAAACATAATCACTAGACCTTAGAGGTTGGATTCCATTCAAGGGCTAACTGAATTTCTGGGTTAAAATCCGCTCAAGAAAAAACAAAAACGTAAGTACATATAGATAAAACAAAAGAATCTCTCTCGATCATTACTAAGCAGTGCTGGAAGTGGCGGGAGAAGGGGGACGCACGTTATCCCTATTCCGCTAATAATCTGACTTTAGAGGGGACCGAATACTGAGTCAATACAGAAAAATAACCGTGTATTTTGCTTCTAAGAGGCAGCTAAATGGCCCCTTTTTCACTACTGTTCAAATTAATTGAAAGCTTAACACACCCAGAAATATTCCAAACCTGTTACTTCACGTGGAGCAGACGAGAACAGTTCAAGAATGATTGGCCGTCAATTCTGTGAAACTTCCATCTTATTGACACATCGGTACGGAGAAATCACAGAACCTCCTGCCCTGAACTGTTTCCTCGGAGTCAGAGTTAATAGCTTATTGCTTATTCAACACAACGAACCACCTCTTTCTCCATTGAAACCAGAACATACGTGAAGATAGGGTTACAACATGGTCATCGTAATATGATGGGTGCACATCGAGAGAAGAAAATGTGGATCAGTCGAAGCCGCTTAGGGTCTTTTTTGACTTGGAGAAAAGTAAGTCTCCAGTACCTAAATTAACATATTGAAAACCTATTTTTACTTTTTTGACATCATCAACCCATCCATACTTCTTGGAACGCATATAAGACAAATCCGAAGAATAAAACCATGTTTAAATATTAATAAATAAGTCTCAAAGAGTAAAAAAAAAAGAAGCGATAATAAAGTTGGTAGTTTTACTGGTTAAAATGATCGAATATAACTCGTCAAATTGATTTTTTTACATTCTTTTCTTTAGTTCACAATGGTTCGTGGTGTCCTCAAATCTTGGAACGTTAATTCAACGTTTCCAGACGTCATAGAATGTTGCTGGGTTTTGACTGGTTGCAGAACACTTTAGGATTTGGTTCACAAAACAGTTAGCTTGAGAAAATGTATGTATCCAAACACCAAAATAACTCGGGAAAAAAAAATAATAAAAAACTTTTTAGAGAAATACTTTTCTTAAACAATTTACACTAAAAAGTAAAAAAAAAAAATAATTTTGTTTACGCATGAATAAAATGAAAAAGCATGAGGCGCTCTTTCATATGCAGTCACTTTATAAATTCATCAATTGGCGCGCCTCATGCTTTTCTTTTTAGCCACGCATAAACTTTTTGTTTTTTTACTTTTTAGTATGAATTGCTTAAGAAAAGTATGCCTTTAATTTTTTTTTTCCATCCAGTTTCCATAGGGAGCTTTTTCTTTGTGTGTTCCTGAAGCAAAAATTAATTTCCAGTAATGAGTATATGTATATTAACACAAAATTAACAGAACAAGGACATAAGTTTTACGAAACAACAATCAACGCAACTAATCATTAAGAAATGCACCCACCGCTCATCCCATTTGATGCGTCTGAAAATCAAACTTCATTTTAAACAATACAAACATGAAATGACATGTTTTAACAAGAAATAGCTCGCTCATTGCATGCAATTTGCTTTTGTACCAAAACTTCGTTGCTCTGCTTCGATCCATGCTTTAAACATATTCCCACATGAGGACGGACGAGTAGAGACCCCTATATCGCAAACCATTTTTTTTTTCGCTACTTACTGACGCCTTCTTCGAAGGGGCTGCGGTAAGGCTGACAGCATACTGAAAGGATCACCCATGAAAAGATGAAATTAATATAACTAAGAACAATAAATAAAAAAAATAATTAAATATGTCTTACGCCCATTTAAATAACTTGGATCGCTTCACTCTTTCTAAAACATGTAAATATGCTTTAAAAAAAAAACAACAGAAATTCACTTATTCTATTCTACATAAATAAAAGTAATCCAACGACATATTAGAATGTGCTTTTAGGCTTCTGCAGCAAGTGCGTGCACACAACCGCACTGTCCGTAACTTTCAACTTAGAGTTACTAGGGTCAAAAAGGTGGTTGAAGTGTCGTAGAAAAGGTCATGGTGAGGCGAGTTCAAACCCGTATAGATCATACACACAGCAGGGGAGAATCCGGAAATAGGAAGAGGGCATTTGTAACGTAGGAACTACCAGTGCTAGGAATGTGGTTGAGGTGTCGTTGGAAAGGTCTCGACGAGACTAGATCAAAGGAGTGAGTCCTGGGACACCGGGGAGCAATTTTCAATTCAGGGAACTACTAGCGCTAAGAAGGTGATTGAGATGTTGTTGGGAAGGTCTCGCAGTAATTTTTCCAACGAAACATTGATTATTCTAATAGGATGGTCGCTGCTGAAGCTTGGTAGTATGTAGTATATATGTATATGCACAGTCCTGCGACTGCTTATGTAATTTGAATTTTATTTTATGGCCTTTAGGCATCTAGGGCTCAGGCCGAGATAAGGGAGGGAAAAGTGTCGGCCAGGCCCTAAGTTGAAGGTGCCATCCCGGCATTTGCATGGTGTGACTGCGGAAAAACCTTAGTCAGGATGGTCGGCCACTGGGATCGAACCCGCGACCTCCCGAATGCTACGTCAACGCTCTACCACTGAGCTACGGCGGCTCAGTTACAGCTTACTTAATATGTGCTAGTCTGTAGATATCATCGTAATCCTTAAGACGCCTTGGGAGTCACACCCCTACCGTTTTGATTTTCTAAAGATACCGTGAAAATGAAGAATACTACTAATATAAATTAGTATATATAATACCAATATTTATATATTCCCCTATAAGAATGATTAGTACCCATCAAATAAACTAATTCAGATCCTGAAACTGCTTCATTTAAAAGAGAAATCTGACAACCCGCAAAGTATAACAATAAATAACCCACCCAGATGTTCAAATTTCTCATCGTAAACAAACACACCGAAATCGTGGGTTAGTTCAATCAGATAGGTATTCTTAAAAGATTATTGAGGTCGCTAGCTTTCCAAAACATTATCGTTGCTGCTGTTGTTTTTAAACGTCTTTTTAGAAAGAGGGCTGGGGGTACTCAGGCCCCTTAAACTGAATTAAGACAAAACACACAGATTTGTCAACAAATAAGGGAATCTTGTGACATCCGTGAGTTAATATACTGCGTAATGACCACATATCAGGAGACACATCCAAACTATACGTAATTTACAACATACTACTTCGCTAATAAGTTTTCCTCAAACCCTATTAACACTGAATGCATCGACAATGCTAGACGCTTAGCGCTTAAGAGATGAGCTCAATGTAGGACGGACATGAGATGTCGATTTTTACCCACAAGTGACACAAATTTCGATCATTCAAATAAATAATATAGGAGTCGTGCAATGTACCGTATCTTTAACAACAAAGGTGCATGGAACAAATCCAGTTTAGTGTCAGCACGGTCAAATTAACCTAACCTAACGTAATTTAGCCTAAACTAACCTTCAGATAACCTTGTAAGATAAGATAAAATGAGTTTTATGGGCGATAACAGCACTATGGCTCAGCTAACCTTGTAGAATTACGATTACCGTGGAAATGCAGGAAGTCGTGGACCGGAAATGAACCATTTCAGAGTTATGACCATATCCGCCTATAACATATGTATGTATGGATTTATATATACATACCTTGGAATGGCCGAGAGGTTAGAGCGCTCGCTTTCTGTGTGCGTGGTCACGGGTTTAATTCCCAGGATTCATTGAACGGTGTGGTTTGGAGTCCACTTGACCAATAACCGTATGTCCCGTCACTAGAAGCTCGCCAGCCCGTTCATATATATGAAACCAGAAGGTATTAGCTTTCCATGCAAGAATTAGAAGTTGAATTTACTTATGGCGTTTAGTAAACTATGGCTCAGGTCGAACTGGGCAGGAGAAGAATCGACGTTAAGTTCAAGGTAACATCCCGGCATTTGTTGCCTGGTGTGACTGAGGAAAAAGTAAGAATGGTTGGCCGCTGGTATCGAACCCAGGATCTCTCGAATGCCAAGACAACGCGCTACCAACAGAACTACGGCCGCCTGGTTCAAACTAATGTTTTGTGATCCCTTTAAATCATTATCAATTTCACACTTGAACCAAGAAATATATTGGAAACAGATTTCGGAAGACGGAAGCGCTCTAGCGAGAAGGATTCTTGGAGCGTCTTGATCGAAAGATCGAGGAACAGAAACTCGAGAACAAAGGCATGAGACCTCAAAACAGGATACGTGAACGGCCAGTTCCTTTCAAGATAAGGACGTGAGAGGTTAGAAAGCATCTGCTACTTGGAATGTAACGTGACACGAGAAAACATACCACTACCAGAATCAGCAGGAAGCAGCAATCATCTTGCACGTCCCTGGTGCGGACACGAATAGTTTAAGGCTACGCTAAACTGTAGGACTCATCCTTAGGATGTCAGTTTCATCCGTTGGAAGGCAATGACAAACCACCATCGGGTCACTTTGCTCGGACCTTCGGTTCAGCACCTGCCTTTGGGCAGAACACCCATAATTATTATAATCGAATGTTGATCCCTCCTATGCGAAGATACAGATACTAGACAGTTCGGGTTAAATTTATCTACTACAAAAAACTAAAATATACAGGAAAAATGCAATCTTTCCAACGTATGTGGAAGTGCTGGAACGCAAAATATAACAAAGCTTCGAGTAATGGAAGTGTTAAATAAAAGAGAAAGGGTGGAAAGTTCAAGGGCCTGTTTAGATCCATCCGTGTTCAGGACAACCATATGGTGTGTATCAAAAGTGATATATGCAACGCACAAGAAAAAAAAAAACACACACACAACCTTCGCTCAACATACTGTCCGTGATTTTTGTAGTAAAACGTTAGTTATAACATGAAGTGATGCCATTAGTATTCTTTCACCTGCCGCCATATTTACATATGGTGAACAACTAGATTACGTCTTTAAGGAAATAATGACATATTACTTTTCCTAATATATTTTGGATTGCTGGCTGTCGCTGTGTGTAAAGAAGTGTCTGTAACAATTATTTACAAGAAAATGGGTGGTATTGTGCGTACAGCTGACTGAAGATGGAGTAAATCAAATACGGAAGTATTTCATCTTATGCAATGTATGTAATATTTCCTAGGCAGGCTTTGTTTCACTCCCAAGTTATATAATCTGAAGTACTGTAGTAGAACAATTAACTGCACACTTCAATCAATATCGTAATCTTACCGACACTGACCTAGCATAACCTAAAGTAATGTAATTTACTCCTCTATTACAAAAATACCTATCAGATGTGGAAGCCACACGAACTTCAAAAACATGTACCTCGCTATCAATTAACATATGTCAGAACACTTACGTAATTTATCCATACGTACCGAGAAAATGTTGTATGAAAACTTCGACATCCTTCACTTTTACATTTTGTAGCGTTTGCAAATATTTTCGCTGTGGCGTTTATTGAATAACGCAAAGAGGTACTCATTGTAACAAACTATCTGTATCACTAAACTTGCAGACACGTAATCACTGTTTTAAGTACTCATCTTTATCACTTTACAACAGTCTAAAGTCCAACTCCAACGTGTATCTTCGTCTGGCGTCTGCTTCACTAGAAGCGCTATTCGCAATTCGTCTGTTTTTTGATTTCATTGTTTTGATACAGGTTGCCAACTTATCAGAAAAACAAATCTTAAACCTCGCACATACATGTTCATAAGACATGTTACAGAGTCCGAAGTGGGAATGATGCGGACAACGTGTTATCTTAATCTTGCATTTTATTTGTTTTAAGTTTTAGTGCATTGGTTAAGTTCTTTCTATGAAAAAGTTAATTTATATATATATACGTATATAAAACCTTGAGTAAGGAAAACTTCCATAGAGGAAATAGTTTTTGAGAAATAAGGTAACGAATGGCTAATCTATCTTGCTATAGAACTTCAATTTGCTTTCTCTGGCGCTGGGTCGTCGGTTCCATCCCTGTGGGCTTTGTGGCGAACAAACACCGTGTACGTAGGTTTTCTCGGGCTTCTACCGTTTCCTCCTACTGCCTTAATTACACCAATCATTCAAACACCATCCATACGACCTGAGCCACAGTTGCCTTACCAATTAAATTCAAATTCCGATTTGCTTTGAAGAGAATACCTTTTACAATGACTTTAATATTTTTTATAACGATGGAAGTTGCTTTTGTGCCTTGCAGCTTCATTGTTATGATATGATTCTCCCCTTACGATTCCACTAAATAAGCATGTGCTGGCATAGAAATATAAAAAAGTGTGAACAAAATGGTCGGAAGGTTGTCAATGTAACAAATTTTACACAAAATACGAAGAAATATCAATAAATATTTTTTTCTACAGCCAGTATCAGAAGAAGAAATATCAGAAGTAATAAAATCTTTCAAAAAATACTACTGGAGTGGATGAAATCTCAGACAATTTGTTAAAAATATGCTTCCATAAAGTATAGAACCCACTTTGTCATTTAGCTAATATTTCACTTACAATTGGAGAGTACCTGGATCAGTTAAAGATTGCAAAAGTCAATACCTTGTTCAAAATAGGTGAAAAACAAAATACAAACAATTAACAGACCAATATATCTTATCTTCCCTGTTGTTGGGAAAGTTTGAGAAAAAAAAAATCATGTATAAAGAAGTAATCACTTTTTTTTCTTAAGAGACATTCTAAAAACACTGCGGTATTTAATTTCATTGAAAAAGTGAGAAATCTTGTAGACAAGAAAGATAAATGTATAGTATATATATTGATCTGTCAAAATCTTTTGATGTAGTGAACCATAATTTTTGTTTTTTAAATTGAAAACTGTGAAATACCTGGTAAAGAGAGGGGTTGATTTGAATCGTATTTAAGCAATCGAATGCAAGTTGTAGAAAGTATGAAAATACAATAGAAACTTATCTATATGTAAAGAACGGAATTCCACAAGGATCTGTTCTAGGTCCACTGCTTTTCCTTATATATATATAGTTCTATATTTATGTTTATATATATTAATGACTTTGAAAAACTATATCTTTGGCCGATATAACCTTATTCGCTGACGATACCACTCTTTTAGTGAGTGGGAAAAATGAAGAACAACTTGAACAGAATGCCTGAAAAACACTTAATGAAGTATCCTTTTGAATGAAGTACAATAATTTGTTTATTAATACCGAAAAAAAAAACCGTTTGCGATCAATTTTCTTTAAAAATGAAATCAACTTATTTACCCTATCTTGTGTCTAAATACCAATAAAATTAAGTATACAATATCTCCTCATAGATTAGAATATGACGTGGGAATATTACATAAAATCTGTAATTAATGAGCTGAATAGAGTATGTTGTGCACTAAGAACTATTTTAAAAAGTTAAATTTAAAAACTGCTATAGCTCTGTACCACTCTTGTTTTAACTCTATATTACAATATGGTATTATCATCTGGGAAAATTCGAGTCAGAGGCCTCATGTATTTAAATTACGAAAAAAGCTATAAGTATACTTTGTGGAAAGAAAGTAAGATATTCTTGTAGACATCTGTTTAAGGAGGTTAAGATACTACCACTTGGGTTTATATCTATATCGTTTATTTCTATATTTAAGAGAACATTCATCGAGTTTCATAATCAAGGATGTACATAGTCATGATACGAGGAATAAGAATGATTTTCATTTGTAGAATCATAGGTCAGTTATGCATCCCAAAAGTATAACCTATGGTGGTGGTAAGTTGTACAATATGTTACCTGTTGATATGAAATATGAAGAAAGTATGAAAAAGTATAAAACAAAACGATTTTTTTATTAGATCATTCTTTTTATACGATTGAGGAGTATGTAAATCAAATGTTAATGTAATTTTCTTTGTAGAGCCAGCTCAATTTCTGAAAGTCTCTGAGAGTGCGTTATGCACAGCTTGGTTGCGAATCTACTTCTATCACGTGACGCTACAACAACACTGCGAGGCAGTGAGTAGCAGACAGTATAAGCATTCGCCTTCGCCCACTCGAAACAACAAAATCAGGCTGGCAGCAGAGGAAGGTGCTGTGAGGAACCGTGGAGGACAATTTTAAACCACCGCGCCAGGTGTTCGCCTTCACAGCAGACGATATTGAATGACTACAGCGCACATACTTGTGCGTATCTTTCTCCTTCCTCTGTTTCTCTTTCTATCATAGGCTCGCTGACTTCTACTAGCAGCCGGACTCAGAAACTTTATGAAAATGCGTTGCCTCTGCATATGACAGGTGTATACTTACTCGAGGGTACATCTCAGAATGATATGTAAGTTTTTACAAAAGAAATAAACTCAAACTTATCCTTCAAACGTCAAATAAGCACTCACTTACTGGCATCTTCCCGTTCCTTGAAAGTTTTTTTTATGCTTTGCCGATCCGTTAGTATTAAAAGATTGAAAAACGCTGATGTAGATAATACATACTGATATAATCTCCACATCATCTTTCATTCGTCTCCCTGTTCAGTGTAATCATTACTGTTCCCAAAAGTCGCTTGGTCAGGGGCTGTCATAATAAATTCATTACAGAGTTGCAACATTTCCATTTTTACATTCTTTTCTTTCGTTCACAATGGTTCGTGGTGACATCAAATCTTGCAACGTTAATTTAACTCATTTCCCGACGTCATAGAATGATGAAATTTTGCACAGCGACGTAAGTCGGGTGACAATACAATATTCCGTTGTTACTTTCATATATTTCTATATATTTATGTTTTAAAAACATTTTAATTTATTTTTTTAAATACAGACTTCTTTATCCTAAAATAAATACTAACCGGCAATGATATGGTGTTTTGCTGGTTGCCGAACAGTTTAGGATTTGGTTCACAAAACAGCTTGAGAAAATAATAATAAGAAAGCTTTTTAAAGACATTCTTTTCTTGACAATTCATACTAAAAAGTAAAAAAAAAAACGATTTTGTTCATGCATGACTAAAAAGAAAAGCATGAAGCGCCCTCTCATATACAGTCACTTTATAAATTCTTCAATTGGCGCGTCCAATGCTTTTCTTTTTAGTCATGCATATATATATATATTTACTTTTCAGTACGAATTGTTTAAGAAAAGAATGTCTTTAAAAAGCTTTTTTATTATTTTTCCCTTTTCTCCCAGTTTTATTTATGAATTCACTGGAAACAACAGTCACACTCATTGCTTTGCCATTCTTCACCCCAGTAAAATCACTACGTATTTAAATTTAAGCTAAAAAAAAAAACATTTTTGAAGTTTAACAAACAAATAACGTATGGAATGGAATATCTTGATGAAATGCAGAATCCTATTTATCGAAGTCTAACATTACAAAGTTTTTTCCGAGATAGAATAAAGTATAAGAGGTTTGCAACCCTGTATGAGTAGCGTAAAGGTTAACAGGTACACGGAAAACAATTGTAAGATTTACAGCTCTTTGTTTACAGATCTCAGACAAATCTATTGTAATCACACTGACATTTCACAATGCAATAGTTTTATAGGAAACGAGGACGTTTGTGATAAGAGTTTTAGGCTTATTTTTGTTTTCCTATTGGAAATTGAATACGGTTGCTTCCCGTCCCGATTTGTCGGGATTATCCCTTCTTTCCGCAAACTATCCTGCGTCCCGCCCACTCTTTCTTTCAAGCATTCTTTCGGGGGTATCAACCGCACCCCCGGAAGAACTAGACTCAACGCTTGTATTAGTCATACGTATACTGAAATACGTATATAATAACACATTCTATAAATATTGTTCATGTTATTTTGAGGTTAACTACGGAAGTACGACATATCTATATTAGGTAACGGTATTGTTATTTTACGTTTTAATACATTGGAATCAATATACATTATTATAATTTTCGTAGCCCCCCCCCCCCCGCAAGGAATCTTTTGAAATAAATACTGGTCCCGCCGCAACTTCGGAGGGACTCTAAATGTCCGTACGCTTGTATATTTTATTTAATTTTATCAACTATAATTACATAATAATAACCATTGGCGTTACAGACCGCTAGGTCCTGAGCCTGCCCCAACGCCATCTGTCCGCGCTTGGTGGAACTGCATCCACCTGAATGACGGCAGTGTGGTCAGTGATGCGTGCCATCTAGCCACGAACAGACGTATTAGAGGCTTTCTAGACCGAGTGGTCGTCACGTCTTTATTCACGTGACTCCCGAGTTTTTTCTCATGACGCTGGTTTTATTTTTCTTTGAACAAGAATTTATTTATGTTTGGTTGTAGGTAACGTTAACTCAATTTGTTTCCTTTTCTTAGTGTTGGTTATACTGGTAGACAGTAGGGGCCCTGGGCTAGACAGACTCTAGCCTTTGCGGGGCCCTGGGCAATGATTCTTCACGGTACCCAAATAACCAAAACCCCGATATACGTCCAATTGTGCATACATCCATACAAATGTGTGTGTGCATTTGTGTGCAAAGTCTGACTTCGGGTGGATGTGATCTCCAAGAATTTCTATGTCGGGAACTCAGGTATTGATTTACAAAATATAAAGTCGATGTAATGAAATATAATATCGTATAATTAGGAATCCGAAAATTAACTTTAACTAAATAAACAAGTAGGCTACACCTTTACAATATTAAGGCAAATATTACAGTAGTTAAAGGCTAATTCCGCGATTTTTCTTGTTGCAAAATCTTCAATTAAATCGCTATAATCTATAGCTGATGCAACGTCGTCTTCTATAGATAGAAGAGCGAGATCAGACATCAAGAATTATTCTCAGTGCAATATAATTGCTCGGGTAGATTTCACACAGCGCGGTTCTTTACTAAGCACTTATTTCGACACAGAAAAATAATAATAATAAATAAATAAATAAAATCGGAGAGCTCCTAAAACGTGGTATTTATTCAATCAACTATGATCAACAAATTTCAATTTGAAAATAAACAAAACGCAGTAAACAAACACTAAGATTGGCCATTTATTTGTATATGGTAAAGAACTACAACTGCAGTATTTTACGTGACTCCAGGTACTCAGGTAGGCAAAACTACTAATTAATTGTCGGCAGCGCGGGGCCCTGGGCGGTTGCCCGGTTCGCCCGTACCTAAGGCCGCCACTGCTGATAGCTTTCAAAATAAATAGTCTATGTTCTGTTGTCATAGTTGGCAACCTTGTCAGGTCTCCAGATTTATATACGCCTAGGCAGATTTGGGGGGAGGGGGCAGCACCCCCTGTGCCACTTTTGTAACGCTATCCCTTCGTACAGGCTTTTTCTATTCTATACTTCACTTGTTCAGGTTGGGAACCCTAGAATTCAATTGCATTTGTTTTAAGGCCTTTAGGCTTAAAATAGTTATGGCTCAGGTCGTATGGATGATGATGGGATGAATTGGTGGAATGAAGAAAGTGGGATAAAATGTGTGCACCCCGAGAAAACTCACGCACACGATGTTTGTGCACCACAAAGCCCACACGGCATGAGCAGAGATCGATCCGACCACTCCTAGCACCAGAGGTGAGCGCTCTACCAATTGAGCCATGTGGCTCCATTTTTCTGTATAGTTTCGGTCACCTTACTATAAATGAATTGTAGACTCGCGACAAGAGTACGATAATAATGCTCCATAAATATAGGTATGAAAAGTTAGCAAATATATAAACAAGCCGACAGATAAGATAGTGCTCTTCCATGATAAGTATGAAGTGCTCCCACGAGATCATAACCTGGGTTCTTAATTACTTTGTGTCTATCTCTGTCTGTGAATGTTGAGTAAATGACGTCTTGCTTCATCATGAGAGAGTTCGCGGCATTCATTGGTGGCATTCAGAGCGGTGAGGGATCACTGAATTTGTCCTTTGAATGCCACTTCTCACATCCGGCTCACAGTGAGCCGACGCCATCTTTATGAGCAAAGATTTTCGCGCTCACTTGTGAGCCGGACCTCCCGGAAGTGCGGTTAGTGTGACTGCAATATGGCTTCCGGCGGAGAGGAATATAGTATAACCTACGAGTTTAATCAGAAATATTACCAAATAACAACAAGCCATGAGGTGAACTTGCAGCTTCTGTCTGGTATTCATATTTAATCCGTTTTGCAGCTTCACATTCATATTTAATCCGCCGTCGATAAAAAATGGTAACATATGCCTGACATCCGACGTGCCATATTTACTACTCTTTGTGCTATGCGATATTCAATTGTTCGTAGAACTTGAACCATACGCTTTATAAAATTAACTGTTTATTGAGATAAACGAAATTAGGCATCCGAAGGAACCGCTGTGAGCGCTCACTCACTGGAGATCACT
>JAGDQP010048760.1:0-14670 GCA_022664845.1 Lepisma saccharinum
AAAAAAAAAAAAAAAAAAAAAAAAAAGATCCAAAGCCGCTAAAAATGAATAAATTTAAATATTTCCGTCTTCGCAAGTTTTCTCGGACTCTTTCAATAAATGTCTCCCAGTCTGAGATTATGAACAAACATAAAATACAATATTAAAGCGTCTTTGTAACTCTTCCTCCTATTTGAACATGTTGAATACTGCTTCAAACGCTTAGAAATTCTTTTTAAGTATTTTTTGTACACACACACACACCAGTAGCACAAACAAACAAGCACACACATACATGTACCACATTGGTAAAGCACGTACTATATATTTTGGAACTTATCGGTGCCTCGTAATCAAGGGCTCCAGGATTCGATATCCGTGGAGATACAAGTGATTCAAAGTCGACGTTAAACTTTAGGTCTCCTTCTTCATCCGATGGAAAGCTGGTGAGGGAGTGAATTGTTATTTAACGTCGTAAACGAATTGGTCCGCGTGAAAGGACGGGACCTACAGTTTTTTGGTAAAGTGTGCTCCGAACCTCTACGTTCAATCGATCCTGCTGGGATTTGAACCAGTGACCACGAACACAGAAAGCGAGCGATCTAACGTATCGGCCACCCCGAGGTAAAGATGCCTTCGGGCAGAACACCCATCATCATCAGAGTCTTAAGACAGCCAACTACCTCTGACTGAAGATCGGGAATGAGAAAGCATGTCAGTGGCGTTTGCAGTTTTGCCTACAGTGCGGGTGAGAGATGCCAACGTAAGATATAAGTTGCTTTGCGATTTGTTTGAGCTTCGTGAGATGGGAGCATATTTTCATTCAATTTGAATTGAATTTACTTCAGGTCTTTAGGCAACTTCGGCTCAGACCGAATGGATGATGAATTGGCGGAAAGAAGAAAGTTGAAGGAAACGGGAGAAAGCATGCGCTCGGTGTTTGTTCATCACAAAGCCCACATGGCATGAGTGGGGATCAAACCGACGACCCCAACCACCAGAGGTAAGCGCTCTACCACTAAGCCACCGCGGTCCTTTCATATTCGAGTTGTTCTGAATAGTAATATAAAGATTATAACTCCCTTATTTAAACTTTAAAAATCTACAAATTGCAGTTGACCTGGAAGAGTTTTTTTTTTTTTTTTTTTTTTTTTTTTTTTTTTTTTATCTCTCCCGAAAGCATCAGGTCCATCAAGGCACGTTCAGTTCTCTCCAGTCTTACCGATTTTAGGCTTTCGTTTTCTTTTTAATGTTCGATTTATCTTCCTTAACACTCTCAAGGCGTTGCGTCCGTATTCATCGTCTTCTCTTTTCCTACTCAACCATGCCTTCATTTATATCCCTCAGTATGTAATTCCTGCATAAGCAATGTCCTAACCAGTTACTTTTTTCTTTATTGTCGCAATTATTAGTCTCTCAACCTCTCTATTCAGCAGTTTCTGTGTACAATTGATCTTTTCCATTTTCCTCCATGCCTACGCTCCGCGTGCTTGCAATTTTTTTTGTCACGCTTTCGTAGAATCAATGTTTCCGCTTGATACAGAAGATTTTATCAATCTTTTCCTCATTTCCTTTTTTTTTTCATCGACCCACACAAGAGAGTCTTATTAGTTAAAGCCTCATTCGCTGTTTGTGTTCTTTTTTTTTCACTTTATATCTCTAGCTTATTTCCGTTCTTAGAAAACTATCATTCATAAATGAACTGTGATTTCTATAGATATCATGCTGTTGTGCATTCAGCTCCGAGTGGTTTATTGTCCCAATAGACAAAGAATGTATTCGGGTGGGTGACATGAGCGGGAAAGATACTGGGCATGACTAGCGAGGAGTGGGGAGGGACGATTACGACGTTGTCATCTTTCCTTCACACTCTCTGTTTCTTCTGTGTGTCAGCAGTTCAATCGTGTTTCCATGTTTGTCGCACTCACTCCCTCTGTCCATTCTGTGTATTTGATGGTGTTCAGGCAGTGAAGACAGCTTTCTCGTGTGACTTACTACAACACAATGCACAACGGAAATAACATCTGACAACAATGTGTATGACGTGTGACTAAGTATCCAATGCAACAACTCTCCCTTCTTGTTGGTAGGCAGGCAAAACGAAAGATAGAACTCGTTATCACCAGTAGGCTATAGTTGTTAATGTCACAGAATTTAGATCTGCACTGAACAGGAAAGCAGACCTGAATCCGTACATTCTTGGAAAAGTTTCTCGAGCATTTTCTTCAGCCGTAATGACACCGAGAATAAGAACCTGGCTGATGCTTTTCTGATCTCTCTCTCTCTCTCTCTCTCTGGAAGAATAATCCCCCAGGGATTTCATCCCTCAGGCTCGTGACGGGCTTAAGTCTCTAGATTAGGTTATGTAAATAAATAACACAAACGAAATGCCCTTTCTCTTCATTTTAATATTTACAAACTGGGAAGAATCATTTCTTGACGCGTCTCTATTCGTGATTGGACGATTGAAGAGAGTTGTGTTAATGAATGGCCATCGATATATGCAAGTGCATTTACACTATCCAGCAATGGATTGAAATTAAAATACATCCTGGCAACAATGGCTGTGAAATGTTGTAGAACAGTGCACACACTGTAAAATACAATCATATTTGCTTTATGCAATTACTACCGGTTCCTTTCATTTTAACTATTCGTATCTCATGCATAACTTGTTAATAAACTCGAAACTGTTCACGTTTTGTCACTTAACCTATACCAGTTTATAGGTTTCTTTTTTTTTCTTCTCCTTATCTGCAAAACCACATTGTCCCGTTTCGCTGTTCCCAATTAAAATGTATTTAGTAATTACTTTGTAGATCACTGTAATTAAAACAAAATGCTTTACAAGCATGGGCAAGTAAAACTTGCAAATTTCTCCTGTTTTCCCTTTTAATCTGCTGGATCAAATTGTATGTTATTAGCTGTAGATAACAGTGCTCAAATAACTTCACACTGTCGCGTTATGTTCCGTCTTAGCTACTGTAGCAGCAAGAACGCGTTTACCTAATAAACGTGCAAAACGTATATTCATATCGCTTGATTTCACCGCCTTTATTCTGGGTATCGTAACAAGAATACTTCTTTACAAGCGGATTCTTTTTTCTCTTCATTATTTCCTCTTCTTTTCTAAAGGATTCTTTTCTCTTCTTTACTAGAGGATTCTTTTCTCTTCTTTACTAGAGGATTCTTTTCTCTTCTTTACTAGAGGATTCTTTAATCTTCTTTACTAAAAGATTATTTTCTCCTCTTTACTAGAGGATTTTCCCCTTCTTTGCTATAGGATTATTGTCTTTTCTTTACTAGAGGATTGTCTTATCTTCTTTACTAACGTATTCTTTTCTCTTCTTTACTATAGGATTATTTCCTCTTTTTTACTAGAGGATTTTTGTCTTCTTTACTAAAGGATTACTTTCTTTTTTACTATAGGATTATTTTATCTTCTTTACTACCGGATTATTTTATCTTCTTTACTGGCGGATTCTTTTCTCTTCTTTACTTGTCTCTTCTTTTCTAAATGATAATTTTTTCTTCTTTACTAGAGGATTCTTGTCCTCTTTAGTAAAGGATTACTTTATCTTCTTTACTTTTCTCTTCTTACTAGAGGACTGTTTCCTCTTCTTCACTACATGATTATTTTATTTTCTTTAGGATTATGAGTCACCGTGGCTTAGGATGTAGCGCGTCTGACTACGAATCGTTCGGCCGGGACTCTGGAGACTTTTCTCTCAGTGTTTTCATGCCTGGCGCTCTGAGGTGCACTCAGCCTCCTATCAAATTGAGTACCAGAGTGTCCTTGGTAATCCTGGGCGCCTTGGGACTGAGCGTGAGACTGACCACCCCACCTCACTTCGTACCGTAGGTCAAGAAAATGTGGAGCGCTACCTCCACATCCCCCATGCACCGTTCACGGCGCGTGTGTATCGCACAGGTTATAGCTTTTAGCTTTACTAGAGGATTATTTTATCTTCTTTACTAAAGGGTTATTTTATCTTCTTTACTAAAGGGTTATTTTATCTTCTTTACTAAAGGATTATTTTCTTTTCTTTAGTAGAGGGTTCTTTACTAGATATATGCCCAACTGAGGAAGTCCCAATTGAGGAAGTCCATAAATTCCATAGAAAATAGTTGCAACTGAGGAAGTGTCCTGAACCTAGAAATTCGGGAGTTGCAAGTGAGGAAGTGTTTTTTAGATTTGAGATGGTATCTCTTTTGCTGTCCCCTTACTTGCTGTGAGTCATTCATTCCGCAGCTCATCAAATGTTTCACGAAGAGACATCAAAATCGAGGTCAAAGACGTTACAGTTCCACCAGGTTCCTCAACCGCCAGTATTTGTCTTTCCCAAGTTCAAGAACTTTTGTTTGATTTTTTTCAAGCTCTAGTTTCAGTGGTTTCTTTCCTAACAATATTTCTGTAGTACATTATTTCTGTAATTGATATCTTCTTAATTGTCTATCTCTTCCCAGCGCTGACTATGTTGATTAGTTCTATATCGGATTTCTGTCTGCTTTGCCCTAGATTTTTTATAATCTAAAATGGGTTTCCTCCGATAACCTTCTCTAATTGAGTGTTTATTTCAAACTCTCATCACACTATCCTACGATCACTCGAGATTTCGAAACTGTTTGTAACAGATTTCGAAACTGTTCTGCACCAAATGTTTCATGGCTGCTTATTACACTATGAGTGGTCCCAACATACTAAGGTAGTCAGAAAGTAAGGTTCCCTAATTAATATATACTTTTATATTTCAAACATTAAGCGGCGTTTTCGCTAGTTGAAGAGAAGCTGCTACATTAATTTTAAGGAATGAGAACTTGATATATAGTAAAATCACTTACCGGTGCACCGCGGTGACAAGAAATATGAGTTCCTGGCAGGGATTTTTACATAATTTTCTCGTTACAACTTATTACGAAGTTAAATGGATGTGTCAAGGAATCAGCGAATTCTTAATCAGAATTCAGAATATTCCATGCGAACCTTTTAATCTACTGTGTACTACTTTCATAATATACTGAAAACGTATGTCCAAACATGGTACACATAAAAGAGGATGGCGTATTCTAGTTCTTAACACTCACACACATACCGACCCGTCGTTCTAGTGGTTAGCGTTGCTGACTACGGATTGAGGGGTCCCGAGTTCGATTCCCGGCGCTGCCAGGATTTTTTCTAAGGCATTTGGGTCTGGAACGGTACCCACTCAGCATCGTGATGCAATTGGGGAGCTGCTGTGAATAAAATATAGTAACGATCACATTGAGAGTCTTCTCTCCCAACCCGTCTCGTCAGCGTGGGGGCAGTAGACCAATCTCCTCCCACCAGGGAGAGGTTTCATCCAGTATTGGATCGAATATGAAATAAATAGAAGATGTAAAATGGCGTGGAGTTTGTTTGAAACACTACACTTTATTTTCAAAAGCAAACTATCAATGTGTCTGAAGCGTAAAGTTTATAATCAATGTGTCTTACCCGTGATGATGTACGGCTGCGAAACTTGGAGATTGAATGCGCAAACGAATCAAAGATTGAGAGTCCCACAAAGAGCAATGGAGAGATGCATGCTAGGAATAACCAGGAGGGACAGGAAGACAAATGAATGGATTCGCGCACAAACAATGGTAGAGGATGTAATCAAGACTGCGAAGAAGATGAAATGGAGATGGGCCGGTCACATAGCTAGACGAACAGATGGAAGGTGGACGACAAATGTACTAAAATGGATTCTTAGAGAAAAAAACGACCGAGACGACGTCCAAATGCAAGATGGGTAGATGAAACCAAGCGTTTTTCAGGAGCTATATGGATGAGGATAGCATCAGACCGTGATATGTGGAAAGAAAAGGGGTAGGCCTTTATCCAGCAGAGGACAGAAAACGGCTGAATATGATGAATGACGGGCCTGATTATTATTATAATATTAAACTGATGAAAATAGCCCATATTTTCATGACGTTAGCCTTCCAAATTTTTAAAAATCGTATTCTTAACTACATCAACAGATAAAGCAAATTGTAAAATATCTATTTATTTAATGGGTCTTGGATCGCATTAAACTGCTCTAGTTTAGTTAAGAAAACGTTACCTTCCACAATTAAACCAGTTTGGGCAACTTGCCTCAGGCAAACTCAATCTGTTCCTCAGTTGGGACTAAGTTTTGCGAACGCACTCTTCTGTAAAGATATACTTCCTCAGTTGGGAAAATTTCATAGTACTTCCTCAGTTAGGACTTCCTCAGTTGGGACAACACCAATACTAGCGAGTTCTAAACGTTGGTCTTCTTTTTAATATATGTTTGTCTGTTCATAACTCTTTAACACAGGTTAGCGCCTCAACAAAAATAGGCTTAGAGGCCTAGATCTATCCAACTATGTTTAACCTGATAACCTGTATTTAACCTTCCTTCACAGTAATTTTGATCTTCTAACATATAGTGGTACCTAAAACTAAAGCAGTTATGCGAGAAATCAACTTTAAATTTTATATTCAGAAACTTTGATTTATCCTGGGACTTGCAATGACGAAAATCCCTGGAAAAACCTCAGCCAGGATGCTCGACTGCTGGTATTGAACAGATGACTTCCCGAATGCAAAGCCAAAGGTTTACCAACTAAACCATGGCCGCTAGATATTACTAATCTATATAAATAAAAGTGAATGTATATGTTTGTGCTCTATACAAATCTGCATAGGGCCTCCGAGCATCGATTTCCACCAAATTGTGTATACGTGTTCCTTGGGTCCCGGAATCGAGTGTGGGTATAGTTTAATTCACCGGAAGTGACCGTGTGACCAACTAATAAGAGAAACAGTAATTCTATTGTTGATATCAATGATAGAAATACATTGTTTCAACGTTTAATCTAACACAACAGTCAAATTAAGAAAAAAATATATATCACAATACGGCCTTATATCCATCTTGAATAAAGAAAAAGATAATTAAAAAAAAACACTTTTTAAAGACACGCATTTCTTCAACAATTCGTATTAAAAGTAAAAATGAAAAAAAAAAATGTTTATGCATGACTAAAAAGAGAAGCATTTTCTACTCTCATTATTTTGTTATGTGTCATCAAAGGTAATTTTTATCTTGCATTCTTGGATAATGCTTTAAGAGAGAAACTGACTTCAGTTTTGATTTACACGACCTTGTCCTCGAATCTACCGGTTTTTAATCTGATAATCCCACAAATGCAAGCCCTATTCATTTGATTAGCTTCTTCCATTTCAAGCCCTCAGTTTTCCTTTACGGCATTGTTTTTGTCCTTGAAAGCATTTCTGTGAAATTGGGCGTATCTGGGATTTTTACTGTTTGTTTTTTTTTAACCTTATTGCCACTAAACGTGCGACTTGTCGCTACATTCCTTTACCGTATTTACGTATTATACGATCTTCGGTACATTATCGCCCGAGCTAACGCCTTTACGGTTTAAGACTTGGAACGCTTATATTAGTCAGTGCTGGAAATGCGATTGTTTGTTTCTTAATCGAAATGGGGGGAGGGGGGATACAGGAGTTAAAACGTGGACAATATTTGAAACAACTTCCGTAAATTTTGGTATTGCTCTGCTTTTATACCATAAAACTTTTTGGTGATTTGTTTCCTTTTAGAATCGAACAGATCGTATTTCCGATTTCTCTGTAGATGCGAAATTTAACGAAAATCGGAAGTTTCTTTTTTTTAAATGTTATATATATGAAACAGCCGTTTTGGATTGTCATCTTAGATTCTGGAATTTAAACTTTCTGACACAGCATTCAGCGTATCAAACTCAGCTCTGTTCACAATACGTAGTTATGAAATTTCACGAAAATTAGACTCGGATTATATTTGCAGAGTGCGTTTGCCTCCGGCATACATGTATAAAAAGGAAGTAATAACCGTATGCTTCGAGGCTATGGATTTACTATGTTAGTGTCCATAAGTTCTGCTGCAATGCTATTTCAGTATTTTTAATGTTTGCGCCATTTTCAAGTTCCGTTTGTCTGTCATGGACTATTTCAAGACTTCATTTTGTACCCATAATATTTTCATATTAAAATTGGAAACTAAAACTAAATTGCCTTTGTTTGAATTTAAAACTCCCTTTCGGTAGGCCTACAGGCTGAGGTAGATCTCGAAGTTGTTTTTTTATTTTCAAAAATTCAAATCTCGCCTTATATGAGAGCTATCGAGAAACTATTTATTGATTTGTAGATTATTCATCAAGATGTATACCATGGTGTCCATCTGCACCCTCCCACGGGGGGCTGCACCCCCAAAGGAAAGGTTTGCGCCATTTATTGTAGCCTACTCTTGGTCATACACTTTCTACCTTCAATGATTTGGAAATTGGGTTTTGGGGGCGGCCATTTTGGATCCAAGTTGACAACTTTTTGAAAGTTTTCTTATATTGTCGTGACCTACTTGTGATGGTACTTATTCAAGTAAAATTTCATTGATCCAGCTCAAACGGTGTGCAAAATGGGATTTTGGGCGGTCATTTTGGATTCAACATGGCAACTTTTCCCAAATGTTGTAATATTTTCCTAAACTACTCGTCATAATGCACCTTTATGCCAAATTTAGTATCTCTAGCTCAAACGGTGTGGAAAATGGATTTTTAGGTCCGCCATTTTGAATCCAAGATGGCGTCTTTGGATACATCATGTAATATTTTAGTAACATACAAGTGATAATGTACCGTGTTACCAAATTTGATATTTCTAGCTGCAGCCGTTTAGGCTGTGTAATATATACAACAATTGATTCTGTGGCCATTTTGGATCCAAGATGGCAACTTTTTCAACATTTCGTAATATTTTCTTGAACTACTAGTGAGAATACATCTTTATGCCAAATTTCGTATCTCTAGCTCAAACGATATGGAAAATAGATTTCTTGCTTCCGCCATTTTGTATCCAAGATGGCGTCTTTGAACTCATTAGGTAACATTTTCGTAATCAAACAGTGATGTTTTACCTTCATACCAAATTTGATTTCAATAGCCCCAGCGGTTTAGGCTGTGTATTCTATACAATAATGGGTTTGGCGGCCATTTTGGATCCAAGATGGCGACAGATTTTGCTCATTAACGAACTTAACCGAGCTATAAGCCTAAAAAACAACATAAAAATTTGGTTCAAATATCTTCAAAATTATGGCCGCTAGCGTGTTAATATATATATATATATATATAGGCCTCATCCACTAGTGGATTGAATATGGCTGTGATTTATTTATTTATACTTTGATATCGTACCGATCTCAATAGGTAGATTTTTCTTCGAAATCTACCTAAAAATTTTATTCCAAATCCGGCCTTCATGCAAGTTTGTCGGGTGGATAATGATGAGAGAATTGGTGGAATGAATAAAGTGGGACGATCCCGAAAACCCATGTACAGAATGTTTGTCCACTACTAAACCCATATGGAGCAGGGATTGAACCGAGGACCCCTCTACCACTGAGCCGCAGGAGCCTCGTCCAATTAGACTTTATTATTGATTGTAATATTAATTAGGGTCGAAAATACCGCAGAACAGTAAAGAATCAATTTGGGTCATTCAAAGTCACTGCTTGCCAACGAATGATTCTACATGGAAAAGGCTCCATCTATGGTATCAGGGACACATAACAAAACGCTGCCAAGATTCATTAAAATATTAGCATTCACACGTAGATGCTTCTCTTGTGAGTAAGGGGGTAAAACCCTCTCAATCAGGATAGCCGGTCTTCGGAATTTTGATTATAATTTTTGGATAAAAGCTTAGAAGCAACTTTTCTTTGAGTGATACAAGATTTAATTTTCTTCCTCCCCTGCTTGTTTTCTTTTTACCTACTTCTCGAAAATTCCTTCTCATATTATCCTCCCAACGTCGTCTCGGTCTTCCCAATGGTTTCTTTCCCTCCAGCTTACCAACCACATTATTACTATTCTCGCTTATATCTATTTTTCGCATGTCATATCCCCACTTTGAGAGCCTTTAAGTTGGATACCTGTTCTATTTATAGTAATAACAACGATTTTTTTTTTTTAAAAAAAGGACACGACAGAGCTGTTTCTCTTCCGTACTCAGCTTTCAAGGAAGCTTAAAACCAAGCATAATATGATCCATGATTATTGCCGAGATTTCGCGAAACTGACATCAGAAAAGTGGTGGAAGAAAGATGCATCATGGGTAACACTTTGGTTTCTTTGCGAGCTCAGTATTGTTCATCCTATATATATATATGAATCTAAGGAGGATTGGATTGGATTACGTTTGTAGCAGATGTTTCCAGACTGAAATATCTGCAGAATGCTTTTTCTTATTTTTCATCTCCTTCTGAATGGAATGAGACGCTTCTGGTATTGTGTCTGTGTTTCTCGAAATATAGCAAAGAAGAAGAAAGGATAGGAGAAGAAGAAATAAATGCAGAAAGGAGAAAGCAACGAAGAAGGAGAAGGCGTAGAAATTCAAATAGTGATATACTGCTTTTGGGAACCGCCAAGAATCTCAACGGATACACCGACAGCTACCATGGAAAAGAGTTCGTGCTTGCAGAGAGAAAGATGGTGAAGAGGGGGGGTTTGGTTCTCTCTCGGACTTTTCAGAGCAGCCACATAAGCAAGGGTTGAGAAGTTGCTAAGGGTTAAGTGATGGGGGAGGGGGGTGAACGAGGGAAAAGGACGAATTGTTACGTTGGCAAAGACAAATAAATAAATAAGCACGTCACATAGAGCGAAGAGGAAGTAAGAGAGGTGGTCGTTACCGGAGATGAATGTTCATCTAGGCTTCTCCCTTAGGGCTCTACGAAATCCAATACAGATCCCATTATTTATCATTGGACATCCAAGAGGTGTTAAACTGGGCTTTTACGTACCCTATTCCAAACATTCTTTTCCTTGCAATAAATGACAATACCACCTAAAAATCGTGTTCTGAATTAGCAATTTTTTTGAAATTATCTGAAATGTTTTTCGTTCTGTGTGCTCATAATGAAAGAACATTTAATATAACCCGTACTTACCAGCTTCCATTAACTCTAGTTTTACGTATTTTTTTCGTGTGAGTTTGCATGTTATGGAGTTGAACATGCTCAGTAATAGTTCTGATCTATTAAATAATATGATAACTGATAAGTCAGACTGTAATAATTACAATGGAATACCGTTACTTCCAACAGTAACGAAGTTTCTAGTAATATCATACTAACATGCCTAAGCATATTTGAAGATGAAATAATTGTAGATCACTAATGTAGATTTTTTGAGACAAATATTAGAAATTAAATGTGAATACATTAAGACGGTTCACCAGTGCTCATTGATTTTAAGAAAGTATATGATTCTGTCAATAGGAAACAAAAAACTGTACGTAAACCTGGTGCGATTGGAAATTTCGAGAAAACACAGAGAAAGAAGAAAACAGAAATATATCAATTGAGAATGAGATTCTAAAGAAAATAAATAAGTTTAAATAAATGGTTGGGACAATATGTAAGAAACAAAATCGAGGTAACGGGAAAAATAAAAAGTTGTTTAGCATCGCACAACACATGTTTCTGTCCAAAAGGTCCCAACGTCTCGATTGATACCAAGAAAGCTGAAAGAGAAAATATAAGAACGGTTATTCTGCCAGGAATACTTTATGGTTGCGAAAGTTGAAGCATGGCTCTGCCAGAAGAACATACATTACGTGTGTTTGAAAAAAATGATTTTGAGACAGACATAAGAGTCGAAATGGGACAACGAGATGAATGGGGAATAGAGGAGACTGCAATGAAATCACGACGGTTAAGATAGGCAGGTCATGTAGCTCGGATAGGAGACGACGACATATTCTTCCATGTTTGGGAAGTTGAAGAGCAAGAGGACATTGGGAAGACTGAGACGTCTTAGGGAGGACAATATTAAAAGTGATCTTCAAGAGGTAGGCGTTCGTGATGAAATCTGGCTTGATCTTGACCAGAATAGAATCCAATGGGGAACGTTTGTTACTGTGGCGATGAACTTGTGCGTTCCGTAAGTCATAGAGTTAGTTAGCGCCGTACATGTTGTTCTTTGCTGGAATCTGTTCCAACTTGGGTGTGGAAACTTTTTATGGTCTGAATGAATATGGACAATTTGCTGTCACAATGGAGTCCTCATTTTTACTCTATATTTGAATCAAACTCCAAAAAAATAAACATGTCTGCTTGGAAGGGGAGACGGTTGTCCAAGTGGTTAGCAGTTCGCTTTGATGTTCATGTGATCTCAGATTCAAACTTGGTGCTAGACCCACAAAATGTATTAGTTACAGATGCTTCTAAGTTCCATAATGTGAAAAATTTCCACGCTTCGGTACAAAATTTATCAATAGATATCCTTTGCATGAACACTTGTATAGTCAGGAAGTTGCGAACTGAATCATATATAGTTGTCAGAATATATTGCGATATTTCACAAACAAACAAAGAAAAAGGATGGATATGAATGGTTTGTTCATGTATAATTTCATTTCCTTCCTTTCTCAGATAGAGTTGAAGGTCGTTTATGAAATGTAATGACAAATAGTTTCACTTGTCCTTTGTGAACTTTAAACAAACTGTGTGGTCAGAATCAGGTGTAATATACTGTAGTTTAACTTGCTTAGCTTGGAAGCTAGTAAGCACCAGACTAAAATTAACGTTAATGATATTAAGACCATTATATTTACGTACGTAAAACAAATAGTGCTGTCAATGTTTATTAGCTCTTTATTCTATAGGTTTACTTCACATTAAGAGTTCTGCATTCTATTCCCGGTCGAAAATAGGGTACACGGCCCTAACATCTCAGATTTCCTGTTAATCAAAAATATAATACAGCCATTGGCCTTAATTAGAGTGCCATTTCACTAATCACTTTGAGCAAGTGACTGATAACCAGTGGAATTAAATTATAAAAATCGTCGAATCTCGGATTCGAAGCCGAGACCTCTAATTTGTAAAGCGTGCACATTACCAGCGGACACACGCTCGTAGGCTATTATTTATTTATGGAAGGTAAGCAGCCAAGGCTTAGTTAGTAGGTACCACACCGGCATTTGCCTGGTGTTGTTGAGAGAAAACTCTGTAAAGATACAGTAGACATAACATGTACAAATTTGAATCTTTTTTCTTCGATAAGATTGCTGTAGGTCAGACGTAAATTGTTCACTGCTGTTCGGGCGCCATTTTGTTACATTTTTTTTTCGACTTCACGGTAGTAACTGTTGAAGGTGAATCAGATAACAATCAGGGAGGAGTAATTTGTAGGAAGTAACTGTGTAAAAAGGATACATTTGATTTGAAGTATTTGATATTTTTACTCGAGAAGAAATGGCTTCTTCCCGTCTGCGTTTGATTGATTACAATGCTTTTGGAAGTCTACTGAAAATGGTCGCCTCCTTCATATCAGTTAATCCATCAGCAAAACGGAAGAGAGAGAGAGAGAGAGAAAGAAAGAGAGAGAGAAGAGAAAGAGAGAATATAGTTTTTTCTCTAACCCTTTTCGTCCAATTGGATTACATCTTGTGGAAGATTCGCTTTTGAGTTGATGTGGTTTAACAAAAATGAATCTATCCAAAAACTTCCTTTCTCTTCGTTTCTGTCTGCTGTCTGCTAAAGGAGAACTTTTCATTGATTAATGATCGGTCACTCCTTTCAATCAGTAAAACACTTCTTTACTCTCGAATCAGCAGAGATCAAAGGAAAAAGGAAGACGGAAGCTATGAGAGAAGAAGAAGAAGAAGAAGAAGAAGAAGAAGAAGAGAGACAAGGAGAGAGAAGATCCACTGAAAAAGAGAGAAATGGAACAAGATGAAACTGTATTATCTGAGTAGATCAAAATTTTCAGTGGCGTCTCGTGGTGGTACATCAAAGTTAACGCACAACTTTGCTTGATAATAATAGTAGTAGTTAACACGACTGGTACAAATAGTTATTGGATCTTTATGATATACAGGGTATCCCTGAAATAATGGTGCAAACTTCGGGAGATTATTATTGTATATGGAACTTGTATAAAACGGAAAGATATCAAAAGCGCAAAGTTTCTTTAGTTCCTGCTAATCTCACATAATTTCTTCCTAGAAAATATCATTCAAGCCGGAAACTGTCCAACGCGGGAACGTTATATAAAATAGTCACGAGAAGATTTTAATCCATGATTTTTACTTTCATAAAATTTATACCTAAGAATATATCATGTATAGCACATAATGCGCTTTGATCAAAGGGTTTTCCTGTAGCTTGAGTGGCAAGTTACTATCCATTCTCTGTATTGTTCTATCTTTTTTTCCATCTTCTGCCCGTTGTGATCCTTTATTGTTCTTTTGTTTAGAACTGTTCCCGAAAACTCGTACTTAACTGGGCAGGAAACTGTTTCGCAATTAAAGATTTTGTTTCATGTTAACGTCGTTCATGTTTTATTTTTCTTTACATGTTTAGGCGAGCGATTAACATTATTTTAGACAACGATGGTTACGACATTGAAATAGAGTGTTGGCTTAACAATCGGAAGGTGCGCGGGACGATCCCAGGGGCCGCCCATTCTGACCGAGTTTATTCCAGATTCTTTTCCTCGGACATATCAGGCAGATGCCGGAATGGTAGTGCCTAGCTGGCTCCTTATCGCATCCTTTCCCAAACCCTATCCCAGCCTAAAAGGCCATAAATAAATGAATTCAATCAAGTGGGGACAATGCAAACCTCATTACGT
>JAGDQP010048761.1:0-14670 GCA_022664845.1 Lepisma saccharinum
AAAAAAAAAGTAGCACAACAAATAAGTGTTTGTCAAAGTGTATAAGCAAATAATTTGATTCTTTATATTGCTTCCTAAATTGTTGTAAAGCAACTGGTTTGACAAGTAATTAATCGTGTTAATGCTGTAGTACTTATCTGTGCGAGCGAGCAAAACTGTTCTAGTACGTAGCAAATCACTGACAAGAAACATTAAAGTTGTTATTTTAGTCGAAGCCTGTTCTTAGATTGTAAATTCTCTGCCTTAGTAAATAAAAAATCTCCACATTAATTTTGTAGAGCATTAAAGTAAAACATTATTGGTGCTACTGTCCAAAACATAGAAGAAATAAATGAACAAGGCTTAGGTCAGTTTAAAACATAATAGTATACTAAAAGGCGAAAATATCTTAGTAATATTATTGGAACGCATGTAGCTGTATGTTAGTATATCGATAGTAATGTTTTGTGTGCATTGTTTTCTATGTGCGCGCGTCCGCCTAGCGTAGGAGTGTTATTCTTATTTTTACCTTATTCGTACGTGATGTGGAGTATTTTATTTGTTGTAATAAATAAATAAAATCTGAAAACCTTTAGTCAGGAACATTGTATGCGTATTATAGCGCTGCGCATTAAAGACAGATTTTTTGGATGATGTATATCAGTTGCATTGTAATGAAGAGGTGTTGTGAAATCTGCTGGAAATAATAAATAGTAAACAAAATATTGAAAAGTTATTGAATGAACTGCTGCAATATATGTGTTCTGCTTAGTACATTCTATGGCATCTTCGAGAACAATTGTAAAAAAGTCTTAAAATTTCGGGAAACTACTCACGTGTGATTCGCATAGTGCATTCTAGTGAAAACAGTTACGTCCACGTGAACTTCAGAGCATTTCTCTTCAGGGGATTACACATAGGTGCGTAAATATCCCTCGTTTGGACAAGTCAACCCAATCTGTGGCCCGCAACCCATTCTAGTTACCATAAACTACTCAGATACTCTTGAGTAATTGACGATTCACTAGAGATACGTCAATTAGGTAGTTTTATCATACTCTCAGCAAAAGTTGCGTTACCTACTACCGTGGCAAAATTACTGTGGTGTTATATGTAGATGGACAGCTGTCGTCCATCTTCCATCTGTTCGTCTGGCTATGTGACCGGCCCATCTCCACTTCATCTTCTTTGCAATCTTGATTACATCCTCTACCTTTCTTTGTGCGCGAATCCAATCATTTGTCTTCATGTTCCTCCTAGTTATTCCTAGCATGCATGTATCCATTGATCTTTGTGTGACTCTTAATCTTTGAGTCGTTTGCGTATTCAATGTCCCAAGTTTCACAGCCGTACATCATCACAGGTAAGACATATTGATTATAAACTTTACGCTTCAGACACGTTGGTAGTTTGCTTGTGAAAATAAAGTGTAGTCTTCCAATAATTATTTTCAGAAGCTTAATCAAATTCACGTAATTTGTTAAGAACTTACGTCATTCTAGTTTCCACCCGTGGACAATAGAAACATAATATTTGGTCAGTTCTTAACGGAACACATGTAATTCAAATTTTGAATCAAATATCGATCAGTACAGAACTATTTAGGCCAACTTATAAATACAGTAACTCGAATGAGCAAATGATTATTGGTTCGCACACACACACAAAACGAGACAAGAAGTGATCTGTTAATCAAAGAATACGAAAAAAAAAAAAGTTTTGGACTTCATTCGTTTCCTCCTTCATTCTTTTTACATCATCAGATATTCTTTCTCATTTGAATATCACAAAAGAAAGGTCATTTACCTGTTGCGTGTTCCCGCACAGAAAACTTATTTTGTGTGACTTCTAGTTGGTTTAGCTGCCAGCAAAAAGCTTGGAAAGTTCAGAAAAGATTCCCAGGCTGGAAAATTTTAAGGTTTAACAGTGACCAACAATGTTTATGTGAATTCTACTTCTGGCAAAAACTGGTGTCTGACACAAACGGCGCACACAAACGTGGAACCAATGAGATTTCTCGCGTTGTATTCAACGTTTTTTTTTTGTTTTTTTTTTAATGAAATTGCACTGATTTGCATGTCTCTCATTTTATCATCTTTGCGTGTATGTTTCTCTTATTGGGCGTGGTTTCAAAACCAGGACTCTGAACAAAAATGTCGAATAAGCAGTATAAATATTATTTATTGAGATACATCTTTCGGTTCACTGAAAAAATGCTTCTTTGCAAAATCATGTTACGACGTAACTTTACTATTACTGTACTTTTCTTCTAGCCTAGGGTCATGAAAAAGGTCAAATATATTTTGAAGGACTTATCAGGTACAACGATTTGTTTCTTTTCGGTGTTACCCAGTGACCCTAATTCAGGTGGAAGGAGGTTGGTTTCAGATTCGGAAGGTCCTCGTCAGCTCATATCCAGCTGGCGGCCAACTTGACGTGTTTTCTTTAGATTTTCCCCCCCCTTGGGTCACATCAGGCTAGTGTCAAGATGGCACTTTTAAACTAGGCCTGGCCAAATTCCTTCCTTCTCCTCTACCCTACCCTATACCCATCTTATCCAGCCCCCGTGGGCCAAAAGGTAACGTTGGGACTTTTGGATCGGCAAGTGGGTTCAAACCCGAGGAGCGACCATTCTAACTGAATTTTTCCAGATTTTCCCCTCAATTTCACCAGGTCAATGCCGGGACAGCACTTAAGCTCTGGTTGGTACCTTCCCTATCCCAGCCTGCGCCAAAGGTGCCTAAAAGCCATAAATACCATTCAATTCTATGCAGTGTTTTCACGTTACTGAGAGCTGTGTTATTAATTTTTCTTGTGCAGAAGAATTCATAATTTAGCCAAACACTTCCACTAAATTAATGCGAACAAATCCAGTTTAGAGTTTAGGTAACCTTATCTAACACAATTTTATATAAACTGACCTTGACTAACCTAACCTAACGAATCTTGATGCAAAAGTCTATAAAAGCTTTGGAACTTAATCAAATTGTTTCATCCTAAGCTGCAATAAGAGCCACTTATACCAGCCAAGATTCAGACATCTAAATGTGAACTGATAATACAGAGTGGACAAAAATTAGGGGAAACTTTTCTAAGGACTAAAAGTTATCAACGAACCAAGAAAAAAAAATCTTTGAAGAAATGTAGAAAAAGTCAGTTGTATCGGAGGGCGCCGTGATAAATGATGTCATATCTTGGCAACTAATGACGTAAGCCATGTCGATTTAGCAAATCATAATCGAAGTTGTACCTAAAACATCTATCTGAGCCAAGTTTGATTAAGAGAATGTCGCATAAACGGATTTTGCAACGTTAAGAATTTCGTTGTAAAGAAATTAATATTGTGGAATAGGCACGCACAAAAATTCCATCTAATCTGCATTCGTCTTTTGTAAACTGTGCTGAAATACGGTAGATGATCTGGGCACAAGTTCGATTATGATTATGATTGGCTAAATATTATCACGGCTTACGTCATTATTTGTCGAGAAATGACGTCATTTATCACGATGCCTTTAGGTCCGAAACGACTAATTTATTTACATTTCTTCAAAGGTACGTTTGTTACGGTCCTTCTCGTTCGTTCCTGGTATGGTCCTACTAATATCAACGTTGCTGCTGCGTGGTTCAACTAGTTTGCAGGCAAGACCTCTAACATATTTGTAACATCTCAGGGCGTTAATGGGTTCTGACTCGACTTCGTTTAAAGAAACAGTGCTAATTAAAGTCAGTGCTAGTGCCCCAAGTCTACGTATAGTGGGGCTACACCAACCCAAACCTAGACTATAGAGCAAATCAGTGCTTTGCAGATTTTCAGTTGAAACCCAAGCCAACATCAGAAACCCAACATGGCTTCTTACGTACATGCACAATACATTTAATAGTGACAATATTATTTCTATAAGTAATAACGCATTTGTATTAACAAGTGACTATATAACATGATAAAAATTAATTAGCTATACTTTTGTGCCGATAACGAACTATACAAGTTTAAGCAATCATTTATCAATTCATTAATACACACCTGAAACTCCAGCTCTTAAAGTAGTGACATCTAGCGGTGAAATCCTGAATTACCAAAATTCGATATACATCAGAAAATAGAACGCGAAACAACTTTCAACTCTTAAACAATAAATAACTTTGAGATTCATTACATACAACTTAAATATCATTATAAATACGTAAACGATTGACTCTAATTAAATCTGATTGAACGTAATTGGTATAAATGAAATATACAGATTGGCAGTGCCATAGCACGTTTTCCTGGATTTGATGAGAACTTTTCATTCCGAGAATATTGACACTTAATTTTTGTCCACCCTGTATATAGACAATGTGACTAAGTTTCTTTTCCGTAAACGAACGCTAGATGTCACTATCTACTGCAATCCAGCAGCTACTTGTCCGGTCAGAACCTACTTTGAGAACCAGTATCAATAAACTTTCTACGTCTCATAAGCCACACAATTTTCTTATAAAATAGAGGAGTAATCATAGCGATTTTGTTTTGAGAGGGAAAACAAAAGAACATCTGATTTTTTTTTCTTAATAACAACGTAGAAGAACGTATGCTGCACACTGTTTATTGACCTCATACTTCATCATCACTATGTGCAAAAATTCGATGTGACCCAAGGCAGGAGAATCATCTTTGTATCATTTCATATTCTTCTGGCAACAAAGGCGTGGACGTGCTGAATATACATGAAAAGTACGTGATAACATGTGGAATGAAGGCACTAGAATATAATCACGTTCTCTTCTTTTCTTGACATACACGTCACGCAATGTTTCTGCCAACTCCCTTTGTAAATTGTAGCCGTAAACTTTGACGAGGGTTGGTCGAAAAGTTCCGAGCCTGGCGTAAGTGATTTTTAACAACTTTTCAGGAGAGCAAAAACAAAATGAGTTCTTTCCATCGTCTTAATGTTTCAAAACAAACTTTCTAAGAAAGTAGATAAATGTTCTACGTCAGCTTGTGACGTAAAAGTACCGTTTTTAAACAGCTCACTGCTAATAACTCAAAATCGCGTTATACCTTTATATATATATATATATATATATATATATATATATATATATATATATTAGCAGTGATATGTTTCAAATCAATTTGTTTTAAAAGTGATAGGCCGATTTGTTGTTTGGGGCTAAATCAGACCAGTCTGGTGGGTGAGGAAGCAATTTAACTTTAAATCATTGATGTTATTTATCGCAACAAGATTGTATTTTGTGAGAGAACGTTGCACCCATCTTTGTATATAATACCCTATTGTTCGTTTAAGGCATTGCGCACAAGTTCCGTCGATATACCTAAAGTCTTTGTCACTCAGTTTCACTCTATGGTCTGCCAAAAGTCTCTTTTCTTCTTCTTCGATAATTTCTGAGGTAGTATCGTCCACTGCCTGGTTCATCACTGGTGCTTGTCCGACCCATTTTAAATTCAGTACTTGGCCGCTGTAATCGAAGGAGAAAAGTCATTATATCGAATCCAATTCTTTTTTTTATATATAGGTTGTCCCTGAAATAATGGCACAATACCTTTGAAGAAATACAAAATTATGCATGGTTTCGAAGATATAGGCGCTCAAAGTTTAACTGGCGTCATTGTCACAAATGATTTCATGTCTCGACACATAATGACGTAAGCGGTGTCGGCTTAGCAAATGACAATCGAAGTAGTACCGGATACAGCTTGGTTTTCTAAATTTAAAGAAAGGTCAGGATATTGTCTTGTTTTCGATCGTAGTTAAGTAAACAGGATATTGTTTTTAAAATAATCGTGCTGGTGTTAAAAGACTAGTATGTTCAGTATGTGTGGGTACGATATAAAAAGTACAGTATTAACGCCAGGAAGGAAGAACTCAAATACAATGTGAGCACGCCCTGTATATCATTGAGGACAAAGTGTTGCTTAAGTTGGGAAAGTGTTATTCTATGATGACCAGGTATTAAATGTTGATTATATACCATTACCTACGCGTCTGAGAATAGTTCTTTGTTGAAGTAGGAATATAAATAAAGTTGTGTCCATTAAGAAGTATGCTGATGAGGTTTATTATTGTCTTTGGATGGAGTTTAGATACTCCCCTAGAAGTAAAAGTACGTTAAACTCCGATTGGGCTATAGAACCGGCCACGACTATACTACATATATTATTCTATGCTATTTATAAGAGACTTCATCACATAGCAAGGAGATGGGTAGTAAAACAGAATCAAATCACAAAATATGAAGAAAATCTTATAACAAGAATATTTAAGCTGCATACATTTCTTACTGGATATTTCCATTACACAGTTCAGATATTCACATTTTGATGACATTTCCCGTACAAAGTACATAGAAGATTACTTACGAATTGTCATGTAGCCCAGTGAGAACTCTGTATACTTCAAAGAAAATAGAATATTTTTTTAATAAAGCCAAAAAAAGCTCAAATCTTTAGAAGTCGTTACTCGTTGAGACATACCAAGAGGCCATAGCTCAGTTGGTAGAGCTTTGGCGTCGCATTCGGTACGTCCTGGGTTCGATTACAGAACCTTACTGTGGTTTTCCCAGTTTTTTTCCTCGTCACACTAGGCAAATACAGGGATGGTAGCCTCTGGCTCACCCTTTTCTGCATTCTTCACCTTACCCTCTCCCAACCTGTGTCATAGATCCCTAAAAGTCATGAATAATATTCAAATGGCAATGGCAATTTTTGACCTTCCTTCGCACATCTCGCTGGTCTAATTTCTTTTTAACGTAACATTTTATTCAAAGGTAAAAAAAATCAGAATTAATCATCAATAAATAAAAATAAACGAACTCATGATTATATTACACATTACACCTGAAACTCGATTGAAGATTACGACACCAACTCCTTAAAAACTAGGTATTAGTGAGTTCCTGAATGTTAGTAGTAAAAAAATAATTTTAAAAAACTTTTTAAAGACATAATTTTCTTAAACAATTCGTACTAAAAAGGAAAAAATAATGTTGTTTATGCATGACTAAAAAGAAAAGCATGAAGCACACGCTCATATACAGTCACTTTATAAACTCTTGAATTAGCGCGCCCCATGCTTTTCTTTTTAGTAATGCATAAACAAATAGTTTTTTAATTTTTAGTACGAGTTGTAAGAAAAGTGTCCTTTTAGTTATTTCGGTGTTCAGATAATTCTTGTCAAGCTAATGTTTTGTGACCCAAATCTTAAAATGTTCTGCAATCAGCCAAACTCCCTTTCGATGCAGGCTAGTATTGGTTTTAGGGTAGAGTAGTCCATATTTTAAAAAAAATATTAAAATATGCTTTTAAAATATATAAAAATATATGCTCTCCCAACCCATCTGGTCAGCGTGGGAACAGTAGACCTGTCGGGAAGAGATCTCAATTGAAAAAATTATAAATTGACTGTATATGAGAGAGCGTCCCATGCTTTTCTTTTTAGTCATGCATAAACAATATTATTTTTTACTTTTTAGTACAAATTGTTTAAGAAAAGAATGTCTTTAAAAAGCTTTTTCATTATTTTTTTTCTCAAGCTGTTTTGTGAGCCAAATCCTAAAGTGTTCGGCAACCAGCAAATCCTCATATCATTGCTGGTTAGTATTTATTTTAGGATAAAGAAGTCTGTATTTAAAAAATATATATTAAAATATGCTTTTAAAACATAGATATATATAAAAGTAACGATAGAATATTGTATTGTCACCCGACTTACGTTGCTGTTCAAAATTTCATCATTGTATGACGTCGGGAAATGAGTTAACGTTGCAAGATTTGAAGACGCCACGAACCATTGTGAACTAAAGAAAAGAATGTAATAAAAAGAAAGAAAAAGCAAAAAATAATACACTTCCATAAAAATACATAGCAACTGATTGACATTAAACTTTGAGACAGAAATATGTGAAGGATAAACTAATATGATACCAAAATATTAAGCGTAGCGCTGTTATTTCTGTGAGGCACGGGAAATTCCACCCTACCACATACTATTCGTTGTACTTTTTTTTTTGGACCCGCATTCCACTCCTGCCTCTTTGTATTCTTAACACAAGTCAAGCTATGCACTTTCAGGGTCGTGCAGTACGATCCGTTTCGATCTTCTTGCCTTGGGGCAGGCATGTCCCTAAAGATTCTTGGATTACCGGAGTTCCGGCACTCCAAGAAGCTCCTATGTTCCATCAGTCTAAGACTTCTGGGGTTGCGGGACGGGCTTTTGCCAGGCGTCCAGAATGTTCTCCTGGCCTTGTTTGCTGGACCTATTTTTATTTGCTTGGGAGGGAACCCTATCTACTATATCCTCAATTTTATTGTAAAAAACATAGAAAAAAGATTACATAATACATTTACACAAGTACAGACATCACATGGACAACACTGACGAGACAAACATAGACTTGAGTTTCTTCTTCTTTTTTCTTCTTATTCTCAATTCCTGTAAGTACAAAAGAAGGGAATTAGTTAGGTAAGATGGGCGTGGGTTTGATGTTAAAGCCACAACGTTTTTTTCGCTATCCCTCCTTGGTATTCACTTCCCTTCTGCCACTGGTTTTTATCGTAGTTCTCTGTAAGGTGAAGTATTCTATCACTTCTTCTTCTGTTCTCACTACTTGCACTATTAGTCTTCTGTTCCACATCCACTCATCTACACTCACACTTCTGGATGATCGCTTCCTTCTGGATTCCAAAAGTTAGCGTATAATTATGATTGCGACATATTTAGTTACCCTTCACATTTATACTTATTTCCCCATCACCAAATAATTTCACATTTAACACTGCACGAGCGTCTCTTGCTATTAGTTGTACAGTGAGCAGAGGAGACTATTAAACTTTTTCATATCAATTTTATTCTCACGTCAGTTTATTTTCGAGCTTGTAGATACAAAATGTAGTATACGCAACATACTGTGACGGTTCTGGGGTTGTGTTTCAAACATGATCTACTGGAAGTGCCTTTGCTTAAGCCAGTACTCTATGAACAGAGAATATTAATATGGAATATGAAGATGATATTGTGTTCTCGCTAATCTATTGACTGCCAATCAGCCAATGTGAAGTAGATTTTGGTGAATCTATGGGCAACCTACTTCGCAGTGAAAATGCGGTCAGGGCTGTAGCTATACAATACAGTACGCATGCTATATTTATTAGTTTCTTTTTGTTCTTCAGTAATTTGTGCTGAGAAATCGATGGAACTGGAATTCATGTTTTGAAACTGATTTCAAAATGTATATCCCCCAACTTTGCGAGGTCAAGAAGGGAAAGGTGGGTTGGTTCCAGTCTCAGGAATTTGTTAAGCTGAATGTGAACTTTTAAATATTAGTTACAATGAGAATGGAATGTAAATTATATTATTCATTTTACCCATTTCAACCTATTTGTTCCGTCATTAAGATAACTGCTCCTCCTAATGGAAGGCAATGACAAATTACTATTAGTTCACCTAGTGCAAGGACCTTTGGATCTTAGACCTGCCTTCGAACTAAACACCAATCTCCGTCAACATTACTACGTATTAGCAATACCTGATTTGGCAAGTGCGTCATAGCTAAGTATTTCTTTATATATTTGATTTTCTTTCAAACTATCACTGTTTTATCTGACGGCCATCAAATTAAACTGTTACGTCATGATTTCTGCTTTATTGTCACTAATAGTATATCTAGTCTGTTCAGCTCATTTTTTTTTTTTTTTAATGTAACATTTATTCCGGCTTTTCCCTAAATTTTCAAATATATTTTTAAAATATTTAATGTCGATACTGTAAAGACATGAAATAGCTATACAAGGAATTGGTAAAAAAATCAGCTTGTAGTGTTCTTAAATTCAAGCAAGGGCGCTATTACACTATCAAGCTTACTGATCACCATGCTCCTCGAGGATAGTGTAAGAGCACTTTACGTTTTATATAGAATTACATCCCTGTTTGTACCGGGGAAATTTTTGTGTTTATTTTTGTAAGTATAAGATCAGAAACCGTGAGTATGCGTTATTCCACCTTCTCCCTTCCGTAACCAAGCAGTCTTCTTCAGGTTGAAGTCCATATGCGGATACTTTGAACATAGTGGATGATCGGAATCCACTTTTATGTTTGAAGGTATCGTGATGAGAACGTTTAATATAATGATTCGTTCGATTGAAAGCAATAGCAACTCACCATCAGTTCACATTTCCCCCAAAGACCTTCAAGTCATCCGTCAAAGTCTGAGATGCGTAAAGGCCATAAATATAAAAACAAATCCAAAACCTTCAGGCAATACACTTTTCTCCGGACTGAAGACCGAAGTATATCTGAAGATATCTTCATTTTCATTATGTGGTGATTCCAGTAAACGCTTCGGTAATTTCATTGGTCTGCTATGTAAAGATAGGAATGTCTCACAACACTTATTTGATAGATTTCCATTATTGCAAGGCTATTGCTACCGTAATGAAGATCTTTCAATAATGTCTACTTAAGAAGAGTATATTTATAATTTATTCCGTATTTTCCTGTTGCTATATTGTTTCTACGAGGGGCTCCACAGTCTAGTGGTTAGAGCGTTGGACTCATGTCCGCGTAGTCCCAGGTTCAGTTCCCGGCTGGAGTCCCACTTTCCGGCGTCCACCCAGCGACGTGAGTCACGTGAATAAAGACGTGACGGCCACACTCGGTCTGGTAAGCCCCTGATATGCCTGTTCGTGGTTAGATACGCGCAGTGCTGACCACACAGCCATTACTCAGGTGGACGTAGTTCCACCAAACACGGACAGATAGCGTGCGAAGTTTTGTAACTGAATGGTCAAAATTATGCCTTGTCTTGACATTTGAGTTTGATACCTAGTGACTGTCTTAGATTACATTGCCATCTATCGTCATGGATTCACATTATTTTGATGGGAAGGAAGACTCTCCTTACAAATTATTATACTGCATTTTGTTTCTATATTATTATTTTTTTAACCAATGAAGAAAAGTACAAGGCCCGAAACTAACCTTCGCATTTTTTTCCTTTCCGTTTTCGTTAAATGTCTGTAACAGTTATTGATCAGTTGTATTACCTTGAAATTATCGTTAACTATACTTAAGTATTACAAACATTTTTGTAAAATCATACAAGCTGTGGCATTCCCAGTAATCGTACTGTAATTTTTAGAAAGAAAAAAAAATAGAAAGACTACTTTTTTAAAAAAGAAATGTTAATATGCAACATGAATACCTGTTACGAAAAAAAAATCTCTATTAACTCAATTAATATTGGAAAAAGATAATTCATTAGTATAATTGGTAATTACTACAGATAGAAGAATGATATTATAAATATTTCCAGAACATTTCCGTTCTCTGATTCTGTGATTGTGACAACACATTTTAAAATTATTTCTAATGCTTTCTCTTTCGTAACAGTTCTTTTTTTTTTCACCTTGCTCGGAGCAGTAACACTTTAAGGCAGGATATGTACGTTTACACGGTCCCTTGCATTTTGACATTTCCCTTCATTTTTATAATATCCAAAGACAACTAATTTTTGTCAATTACGGGAATAACGAGATATTAGACTAACAGATCAACCTTGATTCAATAATTTTGTAATACTACGAACAAAAGTAACTATTATTACTGCTACTACTACAAAAGTAGGTGACGTAATTGTTTTCCAAAACGTTTGATTCAGATTGAAAGCTGGAAAACCTTTCTCTTTTATTTATGGCATCTTATTGTGCTTCTTTCATCTACTATTTTCCTTGTCGTCCAAGGTGTCATCAAAAAGTACCCGGACTAAGCCTGTAAAACCGGAAGCAGAGTACTTGTAATATGGAATCGTCTTCAAAATGAAATATTTCCAACTTTATGCTTTTCATTTCTCGCTTTAACCATTTTCATGTAGTTTATGAAGGGATTTTGAGTAATACTTGACAGGGATTCTGCCAAACCCCCTTCCAATAGTGGGTGTCACTCTTTGAAAGCGTTGAGCAGACATATACTAACTTTATTATTATTTTTTTTTTACTGTTAAAAATATATAGAAACCCTGCCAAACTTTACATGTACTCTTAACTTTTGCTTTACCCACTGAACTGAGAATCCTAGCAGAATCCCTGATTGATTGTTTCGTACTAACTCTACTTATAACATTTCGTTGTTGGTAATAATACTTCACTGTCTTATAGGAGAATAATACTTCACTTATAGGAGAACAATATCCGCTACGCTTAGGTATAATTTTGAAAAGAAAGAAAAAATATTCATAGATGTGATATCCTTTCCGGACTTAAATGTAAGCATAACCGGGAAACTGAAAAAAAAAATCTTAATATTGTTAGAATAATCAATAATCTTTCATAGAGGAATTTTCTAAACTTTACTAAACATACTAACTGATAGGCCCTATAACCGCCTGTTGGTGCGAGATGAATAAAATGTTGCCCTTTCACTTATTACGTTTAATAATTTTCACTCAATTTTATTTCACTTTCTATCACTTTCACTTGTCCTTGATCAACTCTAATCGATTTCCGAAAGTATAGTGACGCATGCTTCTCGCCATCGCCTATAGAATGCTCCAGAGGATTCTGGACTTCCGGTTTCTAGAACATTCTTGAACGTTCTCGAACGTTCCGGAACAGGAAGTCCCTTCGATGGTTCAGAACCGTCTGGAACATTCTAGGACATTCCGGAACCGGAAGTCCCTTCGATGGCCTAGAACCTTTTGGGATATTCTAGAACATTCTCGAACATCCTGGAACATTCTCGAACATTCTGGAACATTCTCGAACTTTCTGGAAGATTCTGGAACATTCTCCAATATTCTGGAACATTCTCCAATATTCTCGAACATTGTAGTTATGTCTGGAATTTTCTAGAATATTCTGGGAACATTCTGGAACCTTCTAGCTAGATCATTCAGGAACATTCTGGCCAGCCTCAGCCACTTCGGCACTCGATCCCCAGCTGCTTCACCGACTTCCCATAACAAGTCCATTGGTGCGATGCCCTCTTTTGACACCCATATCTCCGAACCCAACCCCTGCAGTTCCAAACCGAAACCTTCTTAATAGATGGGGGAATGGAGGGCTACCATACCATGTAACCCCCATGGGGATGCGGGTTGGTGTTGCGGAGTACCACGCTTACATTTATTATATATATTGATTTTGATGGAACATTTCTAATTGTCGATCAGTTTTAAGTATGTAGCTCTAAAAAGAGTATAATTATTCATTAGCAGATCTTCCCCCTCTTTCCGTGACAGATCGAACCTGCAAATTTCATGTAATAAAATTTCTTGTTTGTATCAAATATTGTCAGTTCAAGTAATTAATATTTTGCTTAATCTCTTCTAGGTAAGTGATCCCTGAGACGGCATAACAATGAAGCAGAGAGGTATATCTGCACTTCCAAGGCCACAATAAGTGAGTTATTATCAACACTTAAACTCCCATTATTAACATTATGCATCATTCTGTGATTTGCTCATTCATGGCTGTGGTGGAGTTACTTCTGTTTTAATTTACACAATGTTCCTGTGTTCGTTTCCTGTTCGTGTTAGCATTTCTCGCAATTGTTTGGGTAGATATCATTTGCGATGTTTTCTTCACCTTACATAATAAAAGTTGCAATTAGTATCTAGTTAGTATCAGTGGTTCTCAACCGGTGTACCGCGGCACAGGCACACTACTGTGCCGCAAGATTTTCTAGGTGTGCAGTGCAACTTCTAAGACTTTTTGCTGCTAAAAGTAACTCAGATAATTTCACACAATAGTCATTTTGAAAAACAAAATGAACAAAACATATTCCTGAGCTTAATCATATTTACTTTACAGTTAAATTATTGTTATTTTCACACCTTTAAAATTAGTGACAAAATCTCCTGCATTATTGCCAACTCCTACGTTCGTGTTCCGCGGGAACGCACTACAAAGGATAGTGTGCCGCGAACACAAAAAAGGTTGAGAACCACTGACTTAGATGATGGGTATATTTCGTTTATTGATACCAGAGAGTCCTGTTTAGTTATCGAATTTACATGAAAGTGTATTTCGTTTATCGTTCTCGCCACTAAGAGTGTTGTCACTACACTTCAGTTAAAAGATTGAATTGAACACTAAAGTAGGGTTTTCGTACACCTTTTACAAAAAATACTCAAATTTGAGTAAGTAGAAGATAACTCTCGCGGACTGAAGTGCGTATTGTACTGTAATGATCAGCAAAAGAATGCTAATAGTAACTTCAAAATCGTGTCCAATGTCCTCAAAGTTTCTGAACATAATTTTCAAGTTAATATTAGCATTTCTTTAAAGCTAATACATTCTTATTGAAGAGCGAAAAAGACTTTAGTACGCGAAAATTATTTTCTGTTTACTTGCGTTCAAACTTGGATAATCGACGTATTATTATTATTAATAATAATAATAACAATAATGATAATAGAATAAAATAAAATAATAATAAAAACACTGTTTGTAATTTTCTTTTGTAAATTTTGTGTTTTGGGGGCATTTAAGTAACCAATGACTTCGGCTCGTCTCGAGTTCATTAAGCTTCTAAAATTCACAAACATCTATGCCCCAATCGGGATTGAAACCCGGAACCTTGGAGTCGCTAGCTTGGCGCCTCAACACACACGACTACTAGGTCGGCACATACTTTCGTAAACAACTCGTACTAAAAAGTAAAAAATAATTTTATTTATGCATGACTAAAA
>JAGDQP010048762.1:0-14669 GCA_022664845.1 Lepisma saccharinum
CTATGACCTCATCCCTAATTCTTATGTTTTTAATTCCCTCATTCCCTGTGCTTCGGCTTGTTATCATGTATTTTGTTTTATCTATGTTTATCTGTAGACCTATCTCATCACACGCTTCTACTAAGACATCGGTGTTGCTTTGTAGTGCATCTATATCGTCCCCTATTAAATCTACATCATCCGCGTATACAAACAGTTGATTCAAACCATTCAATGATAGTCCCATTCAGTGATAAAATTACAAACCTATATATAACGAAAATATGTAAATTACAATATATCCTCTATCTCTCATTACTTGTTTATTGTTTATTATTATTATTTTCATCTTCAAATTTGTTCTTAACCATTGTTTTGTATATTCTATGTCACTTTCAATTCTTTAGCTGAATCTGTTAACGTTTGTGTCAAATATATGTTGTGTCGCACATCGGAAAATGTCTCAAATCTATAGATGCCATAGGAACTTGGAAACCACAATGTGATCAAAGCTCTGTATATGAAATTGATGCCCTAATTTCAAGATGACAGCGGAACTTGGAAACCAGAGAGTGATAAAAATAAAGATATACATATATGAAATTGATGCCCTAATTTAAAAATTTATGAATAAAGATAATTCCAAATCCCAAATCGGCCCTCTAAAATAAAGTTGAAACCCCTTCCAAATAAATTCCCTCCCCAAAGAAAGGGTGTACCCCTTTGAATGGGTATACATTGAAAAAAAAATTGTCCTAGTTCAGTTTGACCTCGAAAAATCATTTGATAGAGCCTGGTACAAAGCGCTAATACATAAACTCCGCTCATTTTATCTTCCCGTAAATTACATCCGTTATGTATTTAACTTCCTCACGAACCGCCTGACCTATGTCTCTATCAATTCCAGTACATCACATCCTATTTTCTTACATTGTTGTGTTCCACAAGGATCTGCCCTTTCCCCACTGCTTTATATCCTCTTCATTCCTGACTTCCCTCTATTTCCCAATTACATTCACATATTCCAATACGTAGATGACACCCAGCACTCAGTAAAACCACACAACATATAAACAGAACCATGAACGATGCCATCAACACATTCACAAACTGGTGTAGGGATTGTCCATTAACTCCACTAATACTTAGGCAGTAGTCTTCCTCCCTCGTAAACGTCGTTCACGAGTTCTCCGAAACCCATCAAAACTATCCCTGACTGTACAAAACCAACCCATAAATCCTTCAAAATATGTCACATATCTAGGAATCATCTTTGACCAACATCTAACATGGCGCCCCCACCTAAACAAAATCATAGACAAAGCTACAAACCGCCTAAATCTCTCAAAACGCCTAACTGGAACTACATGGGGACTAAAACCACAAACAGTCATAAACACCTATAAAGCATTCCTTCGCCCGATTCTCACGTTTGGACACATATCATGGCTTGCAGCAGACACACACATCTACCATAAACTACAAATCATGGAACGCTACGCGCTAAGGATCGCTTACCGAATCAAACAACCCAGTCCTACCCAAGAACTCTACGATCGAATCAACTTTCCCCACCTTCTGCTTCACCTTGAAACACTCCACCTGAAACACATATCACAGCGCTTTGCGACAGAACACCCACTACTAGAAGACATTATACACACCCACGTACATCATAACGCACCAGCTACACACATATATTCACCACTCTCACTCCTTTTCACACTCTATCAATATACTATACCACCCGACCACCCTGAAATAGCACGCATACTAGCCTTAAGTTCACCTACCATCCCTCACATCATTGCACCCTCATATGCCGCACAGTGACACATCTTGAACGCTAGGGCTCATCTGTCCACATATAGATCTAGAGTCGCCCCTAGATCAGAAGATTATCACTCACTTGTCTTAATTGTGCCAACGTGTTGTCTTGTCTAGTGCACCTCACTTTCACATTATACATAGTGTATATTTACCGACTGTAACTATTATTGATTATTCGCTCTATATCTCTACCCAGTTATATGGTTATGAGGAAAACTCATAATAATCCCAGATAATGGAAGAAATAAAATTATATGATCTCAGAAATCTCTTAGCCTACCCACCTTTCATGCTAACTCCTGTTGCACCACTTCCTCTTCCCACATAGAGGGTGTAGCCCTTTAGGGGTACTAGCCTTTTAGTCTAGTACAAAAATGTCACAGCGGCTCAAGCTCAAGCTCCAAAGAAGCAAACTGGGGAGGAAACTCCTTTCCTCCCACATAATGAACTGGCACCAATAACAGAAAGTTGGTGGAGGAAGTTCTCTTCCTCCCACATTGAAAGGGAATAAATTGGTTGCCGTTGTAAATAGATGCCTCAATAAAGAACCATGTTTTTGATATCTCGAAGCTGAGTGTTTCAGTGAGAATATTTGGTGGAGGAAACCTCATCCTCCCACGAGCTTGGGGAGATCGCAGTGCCTGTGGACTCCCACATAGGTATAACACTTGGCGGAGGGATTGCGCTCTCTCCCACGGGACTGGTGGAGGCTTTAACAGCCTCCCACTGGGTAAATATTGGAGGAGGTATCTTGATTTGCCTCCCACACAGTGGAAGCTCACAAGTGTGATCCGGCAGTTGCGCATACCTGTTATCGAGGAATAACGGAGGGGTCGCGGCCTGGAAGTAGATGTAGTATTAGGTCACTACACAAGTACGGTCGGTTATGCAAGTATCAGGTCAATGCATGAGTACGGTCAGTCCCCGGTCCCTGTTACAACGGGAGCGACAATAAAATTATTATTTAAGTTCACAAGTATTGTTCAGTAGCTCTAAATCTGTGGGGTGGGGAGAGAGAAAAAGGATAGAAAACATTGGTTTGTTGCGTAATAAAGCATCCTCTGTCTTAAGAAATCAATTAATACGATTGTATATAATGACTGATATCCTTATTTTTCAAGTTTACATTTTATTTTCAAAGAAAAAAGTATTTTTAGAAATCATTTAATGGCCGATAAAAAAGGCCAAAAATGGCAAGCGTTTAATAAAATAAGCTATATTTAAGGCTATAAGCATTTCGTATATTTGAATGGCTAAATGCCTCTCCAAATATGCTTGATTTAGCTAAAAATAGGCCAAATCGGCATCACTGCCACCTTGCAAACGATAACATCACTGCGACGGAACAACAAATTCGGAATGGAATTACGCTGGGGCCGTGATCAGCTAGTTGTCAAATGTGGTTCATTTTAGAATACAGATTCAACTAAATCTACTGTCCACTGAATTAAAAAATAATATAAATAGAACAAAGAATAGGACTAGTGAGAGGAAAATTACCGGACATTTAACGTCCGGTTTTGAGGTCATACCGGACACCGAACAAGGAGGTCAAAAACCAAACTTTACGGTAAAATACCGGACGGTTGGCAACTGTATCCTACAAATTCAAGTCTAGAGAGTTCGAACTCTGAGGGATGAAAGTTCATAACCAATTCAAGAGCATGATCGAAGCCGATTTTTTTTGTTCGTTGTTGAAAGAGCTTCATTGTTATAGGTTTCCATGTTCACAACAACAATGAAGCGATTTCAACAATGAAGGAAAATGAAAATAAAAATTCGGCATCGATCATGCTCTTAAACTGGTTATGACCTTTCTTCCCTGAAAGTTTGAACTCTCTAGGCTTGAATTTATAGCAGCAGAAAGGAAATTTCGTGCAACGATAAGGATATATTATATATATACGGACATAATGCTGCCAGCTTTTGTTGGAGATCGTTGCTTCAGATTATCCTTAAAAGAGCTCCCAAGAAATCGAAGTCATTGTAATCTATTACACTGCACGCTGGAGTTTACAGGGCCCTAAATATTTTTTTAAAAGCTTTGTAGTTTTTTAGTTTCAGGGATGGGATTTTTTTCCTATATCTTCGGTTTTTAACGGTTCTTATGTTGTGACTAATGTGAGTCTGGTTTGAGAGCGGAAATAACTTAGAGGTAAACTTGGTGTGAAGTCCCTTAGACCCCAGTGTGCAAGATACGTTGCTGTTGCTGTTCTTACTCTTCGTCTTTATTTTCTTTACATTGCATGATCAACAATGGACAAAAATGGGAACAATTCACGCTTAATTAGACAATTGTTGTGTGAATCCGATTCAAGCTCTGACAACGGCAACATTAATTTAGTTAATGGTATTTCTGATAATGATACTGATTATGTATTGAATGAAGATGAAGACGCTTCATATGTTGAAATTTATTTGAAACTCAACTAGAAGTTATGTCCCTAAAATACTTCTTGCTCTGATGGAAATTTTAAGTTAATAAAAATAAATTTTGGGTCCAACAGACCCTAATGTGCCAACGTATATCACAAAATTAGAAGTGTGCAGCATGAGTGTTAAGAGATCAGTTTCTCTAACCTGCTTTATATGAAAGCATTAACATGAAGTCTTAAAGTAAAGAAAGCTATTCAAATGACTTGGAACTGCACTTTCAGTCTCACCAGTTATAAAACAACCGGGTGCTGAATCTAAATCTGCAATCAGTTTCTGTGTAACTATTTTGGTTGAGACGCTAGCTTACGTAACACACAGAAGGACAGATGGACAAATTAAAATTACAATGGGAACAAAATTTGGGGTGCCTAGCCCTTAGCCAACATTTTTTATCACTTTTAAATTCCATTTGAAAAATAAGTATATTGAAAGACATGTTTATTTCATTTCATATTATTTTATTTTACATTTATTCATTTTAATCCCACTCCCTTCCTTCCTCTCTCTCATTCAGTTTTTATCTCTGGCTTCTTTTGTACCAGAGAATTTAAGTTTAAGTGAATAAATGAGATGTATTTCATTTTGTGTTACTAAATTTAAAGCAATGAATGTCTTTATTTTAATGATAAGGTACTAGAAAATTCTCCAAAGATGCTGGAAATTATTCTAGAAGTTCTTCCAAATTTCTACTTTTAATCCTGGTGGATGCGTAGCAGAAGTTTGATATAAAATATATATAGTAATGCTTTCTGTCTCCAACTGTACAAGCCTGGTGGCATAATCGATAACCTAAAAAGATAAAAATATTGTTAATTTAAATAAAAAGAATATGGAAGTGTTGAAACAACTATAATTTACTACTACTGCTGCTACTTTAAATTGAATATATACATAGAATTCCTTTGTATACAACGAAATTGTAATACAATTATCATTTAATAAATATTTTGTGCTTGATTACAAAATGTTTTCAAAATAAAGTGACATATCCGATTAATAAAATGAATAGTAGATGAAGAAATAATACAAACAAATATATTAACCAGAATGTTATTGTTAAGGCTAAAATGACACAGAGGACAATGTTGTAGTGCGTTTACTTAATAGGAACCTAACAAGTGAATTCAGATCATGGCATCGAGAATTCTATTCATAATTTCAATAGTAACTGCTCACCGATGTAAGCATTATCTTGAAGTAAGGTATCTTCCATTCTTTTGTTTGCAAATTTGAACTACATTTAGTTTGAACAGCGCTGATTTACTTATTAAATGTATCCATGATGTTCCATGAGTCTACACATAACTTCTAAAAAAATTACAGGATTATGAAAAACTTTAAGAAGGAAACATACTCTAATGTTTAGAGAACATGACCATATATGTCGTTATTTCTCAATATGGTTTCCTAAAAAATATCAATTCTTTTGCAAAAGAACATGCAACCTACCAAAGCATAAAGGTTCACAAGTTCGCGAATAATCTAAATACATAATAGTTTATAACTGGCATAAGCTTATTCATACTGATTATGAAACAATAATATAAGATAAAGACAAAATTCATTTCATGAGCGGGAGCACTACATATTACGCCCCTTCCTGTATTCCAAAATGTTTTTAATATGATTTAATATGTGATTTTTGAGTGACTGAGATATTAAATAAAATTTTCAATGCAGGATATAATGTGATACTGGAGAGCACGAAAAGAGAAGTTCGGATTTTTATTTCCACCATATTGTATTCAATAAGATCAATAACAACCCGAATAACGTTCCTGAAACATAACGGTTATATTTAATTGCTTTTGTGAGCATGTAAATGAGAAATTATTCTCGAGAAATTAATTATATATTTGTTTTTCTTTTTACGAGAAATGCTCGTTGGTTTTTAAAATTAAAATCTTTAAAATTGTCTTTTTGACCGATTTCAGTACTTCTCATATAGTAAAAAAATTCGAAAATAATTTAGCCGAAATTAAATTAAAAGTTCTATTGTAGCTAATTCATAGTATTCACTACTTTCTCCAATGCGTTATTTATCACAATGCTCGAGATCAAGAAGACTTCTTTCCATGGCACTACGACACTTGTGAACCATATCGTTTAGTCTTGAGTATAAAATATATAATTTATTTATAATATTGGCTATTCTATTCACTTCCATGGATTTCGAAAGTGTTCTTTCCAGTTTGAGTCAAATAGTTATCAGACATGCAAAAGAAAATTGCTTACGTTAAACATTTCGAACACATCACTGTCATTATCCTAGATAAGATAAATAATTTGCTTTCAAAGTTATCTGCAGTTTCAGCCTCCAACAACAATTCTCAATAGGCAATAATCTTCGAACTACCCTGTAAAGATGACCAAAAAGTACATGCACACCAATCGCAAATAAATAAATAAACACTTTTATTAAATTGATACCATTTTCCACTGACAATTTTAATTTGCATAAAAATATAGAAGTTTGTGCCTCATTCTTTCATAGTGCACTTACTTTGGTCTACTTTATCCCTATTCCTAGTCTTAAATCTTCAATGAAATAAGAAAAAGTAGTTTTAGGTTATGTACTAAGGAAAACTTTTCTTTCGCAATGTAAGGAAATCTAGGATAGAAGTCATTTCCATTTTTGAGCACCAGATATGTACAATTATAGAACGAATTTAGTAACACGGAAATTGTCAAAAGAGATTTAGAAAATTATTTCATTAGCCTCCGATTAGCCTTCATTAGCCTGAGCCTTGGACTTATCTTAAGGCCTTAGACCCTTTCTCTAACGTTTAATAGATGATACACTCTAAAAGAGGAGCTTATGGTCGCCAGTTTGATTTTAAAGTGCCGATTACAATCAGAATTTTAGTTTCCAAATCTCCGTTCCTTTCTTCCCAGCGGCCGATCTTCCTGACTATGATTTTTCCAGGGATTTTACTCAGTCACACCAGGCTAAAGTTGGGATGCTATCTTCTACTTAGGTCCTAGCCGATACCTTCCCCTCCCATATCCCGGCCTAAGCCTTAGATCCCTAAAAACGACAAATAAAATTCAAATTCTGTTTCTTTCTTGTGAGTTTAACTAAAATCGTCAAGACAAAGTCTTTAAAAGGAGCTAAGGAAAACTTGCATTTTACAGTTTTACCAAGCTCAATTATCAGCTTGCTTTCCCATTTTCTAAATGGTTGGTAAGATAGCTAGAAATTTATATTAAGAAATATAATGCACAGAAAAATAGTGTGATGTGAAAGAAACGAGAAGCATTGCTAATAAGTGTACGAACAGCGTATTTTTTGGCACTGTACGATCAATTTTCTGTTGATAATAACTTATCAGAAAAACTTCATTAATCTAAATACGTAACATATACTTTGTCACATGGAGAAGGAACCTCATAACGACTGATTAATTCCAGATTAATTCAAAGAAGCTTTCTTTTCTAACAAGCAATTAGTCATTTCACCATCATTGACGCCATTCCTATCGCAGAATACTATCGTAAGGTTTTCGAATATGAACTTCTAAATTATATTATAATAAATAATAATAGTCAACAGGTAGATAAACATATTTACTATAGTATTTTCTGATTTTTCATCGTAATCATTTTATGGTTTACGTTATTAAATATACAAATAATCTCTTTCAAAATCATGTGATATGAATGGATATTGTGAATTAACTCTTGTTTCTGAAGCTCTAATGTGAAACTAAGCAATTGTATTTTCTAATCTTCATTCTCATATTTAATGTGGGAAATGTTTTGTTAGTGCGATAAATGAGAAACGAATAGTAGGAATGGGATACAGTTCATTTGTTAAATTGAATTATTGAGCTCTATACTTATGAACCTTCATAAAATAATTAAGCAATACTGTAATAATGTATGTATACTGGATATTTATACTAGTATTTTGCTTCAGATGAAATTACTTTGAACAAACAATCAACACATACATTCCATGATATAACTTACACACTATTTGCGGATGTAGCCAATTGGATTGAGGCAAATTTTCTGTGCATTGGATATGGAGGCTTTTTAGCTGCTCCGGATACCAAGGAGAAGACAGAATTCATTACTGAGGCAATCGCAGAAACAAAACACGGTAACTATTAACATATATCTGCTCATTCTATATATGTGTTAGTAGGAATACATTTACCTGATATACTTTGAATTTACATAATTGCTATGATAGTACCTAGAAAAGTATATCACAACATCGATCTAAAAAAAGAGAACTTTATACACTGTCGAAGGTGAAATGTGAACATTTGTGTTGTGTTAAACAATTATAATGTATATGCGTCATCCAGACTGAAGAAGGAACTGAGATTTATGCACTTCAAAATGTTCTTTCATTATGAAAAAATAAGGTATTGATGAAGGATTTTAACATTTTGCCTAATGTAACAATACTCGATTCAAACGGGAAATCTGTCTTCATGTAGATTGTTTATTCGTATAAATATGTGTTGCTTCTAAAGCAATTATGAATTGAAGATCTGTTAGAGGTTCGAAGCTAACTGTTGACATTGACTGCGTTGAAGAGAGAGAGAGAGAGAGAGAGAGAGAGAGAGGACGTCACCGAATTCATAGTTTATATTCTTTGTTTAAAAGGTAGTAAGAAGTAAGACACTGTCGGGATTCTCAGAGATTGGATTAGAATGCATTGTCATCAGCGCAGCATGAATTTATTAAATTAACGTATTATTTTAAGTGATCTGTCGTTAATAATAATGATTTATAATAGTATAATCAATATAACTTGGTATATAATTCAATTGTGATAAATATAAATTGAGTTTTACAACTTTATGTATATATTTAAAAACATATTCAGGAATACCAGAAGGAGGAAGAAAATATTCATACTCAATTTGTACACTATAAATTTAGTTCCAATTATTTGAATTACTTAAATATAAATATTGATACATAATTTAGAAAATATGCATTGATACAATGTTATAATTTAAGGTATTGTATTACATTTTATGAAGTGTATTTTGACTATTAAGAAGATACTAGCAGTTAATATTTTGTTTTCTTTGATTTTCCAGAAGTTTTAATTTTATTTCTCCAGAGGCCACACACTGTGTTCTTGTGAAGAAGAAAGATGAAACAAATTATAATTTACCCATTTAGGTCGAATTATAAAAAACACAGGCACACGAAGTTTCCTAACCAAAAAAGCCGTGGAAAACAAATCTTTGTTTTTAAAAATAAGTTATATTCCTTAGCAATTACATCTCTAGTTTAAAGATTTCATGCTAATACTTTACAAAGGTTTGGAGCTAATATTATTCTCGGTTTCAATCTAAGGATGTATTTGTAGAAATTCATTTAATTATATTGTATTTTCTTGATTATATTGTAATACCATTTCAGCATTTTCTAGCGTACGAAGATTTTTGGGTAGGAGCAAGAGTAGTTGAAGGAACATGGACATGGGTAAGAACCAAAGAACCGATTCCAATGGACCCAGACTTGCAAGGCTACCCACCATGGCTACGAAAACCAAGACCAGATGCTGAATGTTTATCTCTTGATAGGAAGCTTCACAGAGAACCACTATTTGTGGATTTGAAGTGTGCATTACCAAGGAGTTTTATATGTGAAAACTGTAAGAATGCAAGGTTTTAATTCTAATTTTACTGCTTGTTAAGAAATCATTATTACAATTTTCAATGAGGGAAAGTTACTGTAGAATCAGATAGATTTTGACGATCAGTAGTTAAAAAGTCAATTAGAGAACAATGAATTAAAAAGTTTAAACCCTCAAAACGTGCAAAAAATCGTACCAACAATAAGCACATGTTAGATTCATACGCTGTGTGTTCGTATTTCTTTCTAACTTTTTGCATTTGTGTAAGTAATTTATTCACCTCTTTTTTCTTGAAGTCTTAAGTATTCATTTTGTCCCCCAAAAAACAGAAGTGGATTCCCTTGTTTGCAGATGATATTACCATAGAGTGACCATTCAGCCCGGATTTCCGGAGAGTTTTTCCGTATTAAGGCATTTATACCCGGTATGAAGAATTTAATATCCTTCCAAATAATTATGGTTTCATTTAGAAAGTAACATTCAAAAACGACTTCTCTCTAAGGCTACTAGATGTACTCTGTTCAGGGGTCCTAATTTTGTATTCTCTACTTTTTATCCAAATACTTGATATTGTAACAGGTAGTTGTTATCTTTTGAACTAAAACAGTTATAGAAATAAAATATACGTTATGTCCCCGTTTAATTAACTCTTTGTAGGGTAATTCCTAGATAGATGGCCACACTCCATCGTGGGCCAGAAATCAAATCTACCGAAAAAATACCCGATATTCTGGAAACACTTTTCTTCTGCAGTATTTTAAAGCACTAAATTGCCCTTTTCAATAAACTACCACGAGTGGTAGTGTTTTCATATTTCGTAGCAGTAACGGAGGTTCTGGCTGGGATCTCCAATTCGTTTATCGAGGTGCGTAGTGACAGTTTCGACTAGGAGTATTTTATTTTCAGGGGACTGCCTGATTTGTGTGGACATTTAGAAGAAAGGTTCTTAAATTTGTTTTCATGTAATTGCATTTTAGTTGAACGCTGAAAATACTAAGGTAGATATTTTTAAAACTACAAGAAGTGAATTATGTCGTAAGGCTTCTGTGGACTTAGGTCTTTATACTGGAATCGAAGGATGTAGCGTATAAAGAAATGAAAAGCGAGAGCTTTTCGGAAACATGGTTTAAGTTTCATTTCAGGAAAGAAGTTACACTCAGTAGCGCTCTTGACTCACCAGGCGGCTTCGTTGAAGTCTCGATTATTATTATTATTATTATTATTATTATTATTATTATTTTATTGTTTAGTGTAGGGTTGCATTAAGCTATACAATTCTTTTACATAAATAATGGTTACATATAGAAGAGCTTGTTGCCCTACAGTAACAGAAAAAAAAACACAAATAAGACACAAATATTATGCCAAAGCATAAAAAAGAGATAGAAAAGTTACAAAATAAGTACCATATACATGTCCATGCTTATGATATGCAGTTAGTGTATAACACAATGATGGGAAAACAAAACATACACACACACAAAATCATGATAAAAGAAACAACAAATACATTTGGGTAAATAGTGAATGGTTGAAAGATTACAAGGTTGAAATGGCTGATTATATACAAATGAGTGATTATGTAAGTGAATGATGGCCTAACGTGCGCACTGTTCAGTAGTCATATATTACGTCCCTGATTTTCCTTTTGAAAATATTTAGCTTTCCCTCTTTTTTCAATCCAATTGGAAGTTGGTTCCAAACTTTGCTCGTCAAATAAGAAAATGATTTCATGCCATAATTTGTCTTATTACACTTCGGAATGTGAACATTGTTAGAGTTGTTAGACCGCAAATTACTATAAAACTTATTGTCGGAAATAGGGATGAATTCACTTAGCGTTCGGTGGTGTGCCGAATAAATAGCTTTGTGCACTTGCACCAAGAAAAGGTATTTCCTTCTGGATTCAAGGGTAGGCAACAACACTGATTCCTTACATTTGGAGGTCGAGAGTGACAGCGGAGCTTTTCTCATTATCCGAATAGCCCATTTCTGCATCCTTTCAATATTTTTTATGTTGGTTTGGTTGATTCCGTACAGAACCACACCATAGTGCTCAAGAATAGGTCTAATATACGAGGTGTAGTACTTTACTCTGTGAGTGATAGGTAGATAATTGCTTATGTACTGAAGAATCTTGATTTTCGGCATAGCATTGGAGCATATCTTTTTAACATGTTGCGTAAGCGATAGTTTCGAATCAAGAGGTATGCCAAGATATTTCAATGTAGCACTTGTAGATATCTTATTGTTTCCTATCTGAAGTTCTCTGTCAATTACGGAACGTGTGCAGTTGTCTGTTGATAAGATTAATGCTTGTGTTTTTGCTGTGTTCACTTTTAGATTATTTGCGTTGTACCAGTTAAGCACACAGGGAATGTTTGTTTCAATAGTGTGAGCTAATTGATCTAAAGAATTAGAGTAGCAAAATAAGAGACAATCATCAGCATACAAATAAACCTCCATATTTTTCACAGATAGTGCAAGATCATTAATGAATAAGTTGAACAATTTAGGTCCAAGGATTGATCCCTGTGGTACCCCAATTTGAATATCGGCACATTTGGAAATAGTATTACCAAGTTTCGTACTTATTACTCTATTATGTAGGTAACTTTGGAACCATTTACATGCATTTTTAGATAAATTGAACTGGCCATATAATTTGTTCAACAATAAATGAGGTTGCACGGTATCAAATGCTTTGCTGATATCTAAGGAAATTAAACCAATGTAGTTTTTTCCTTTAACGTCTAGTATGTTTCGCCACTTCGTGATTAATTCAAGTAGCAATAGTTCGGTGGATCGGTTCCTGCGAAAGCCATACTGTTTCTCGGTTATGAGATTGTTACATTCTATATGTTCTTCTAACTGACTATCGACCACCTTCTCAAGGACTCTACTAAGAGCTGGTGTTATAGAAATAGGCCTATAGTTGTTTATACTAGTGTGCGATCCTCCTTTGAATATGGGAGTGACCACCGCATGTTTCCAAGCGTCAGGAACTATACCAAACTGAAGAGAATGATTTATTATGTCCGTTAGTGGTTCTGATATCCACGGTGCAAGAAGTCGTAATACACGATTATTAATACCATCAATTCCACAGCCTTTTTTAACATCAAGTCCTGTGAGTACTTTAAAAATAGTGTTAGTGGAGACAGGTTTAAATTGAAATCGCAGTGTCCGGGGGGAGTCATTATACATAATTGCCGAGTCATTGAACGTGGTGTTATTGTTGCGCATCCGATTTCCATTTAATTCACTACATATGTTGGTCCCTATATTAGCAAAGTAAGAATTAATGAAATTCACAATTTCCTCCTTATTTGTTATTATTTCATTATTTACTTCTATTGACGGGATATCAGTACTCTTTTTCTCGCGCCCCGTGAGAAAGTCAAAGAGCCGATGTTGGTTGTTGGTAGTATACTGACCAGAATAAATTTGGTTCAAAATATACGTCCTTTTTGCTTGCTTTATTTCTTTTGTCACCCAGTTTCGAATCATTTTGTATTGATCCCATGAGCATGCACCCGTAGTCTTGGCCTGTTTAAATATTCTGTTTTTGAAGGAAATAAGTTTGAGTAAGTAGTTGTTAATCCAAGGTCTTCTGCTCGGACGTATTCGAAAAGTTTTTGTTGGAGCAAATATATCAAGAGCATCACAAATCAAGCTTGTGAGGAAGACAACCTTTTTATTAATGTCCGATATGTTATTTGATTTGTAAATTTTTCTTCATTAAAATGCTTAAATGTGCGCTTTGTTAAGAGAACTCGTGGTGCTTTATTTGGTGTAGCATGCAATGTAGTGTATGTGAAAAAATGATCACTCAAATCATGCATAACAGTGGTTGTTTTTGTGTGAAAAGAGTCATTGTTTGTATATATATGGTCAATTAAACTTTCTGTAGTATCAGTTATTCTGGTTGGCATGGTAACAAGTTGCTTGTAACCCATGGACTCCATTAGATCGAAAAAATTTGTATCTCTAATAGAGGGGTTGACAGAATTATAGTTAACGTCTCCAACTAAAATTGAGCAGTAGTTACTCGGAAGCGACTGAAGTATACATCCTAATGCTTTGTCAAACTCCGCCGTAGACTTTGGTCTTCGGTAGACGCAACCAATTATTATAGGCTTTGTATTATTACAGACACGTACATTTACCCACAATCCTTCAATGTCGATATTGCTTATACTAAATACTAGGTTGCTAATTAAATTATCCTTAATATAGAGAATGACTCCCCCTCCCCTCTTAGAGAAATCACGGTCTAATCTGAACATCTTGAAACCATTTAATTTAACATGCTCGTCCGGAATTGATATATCAGTCCATGTTTCCGTTATAGCCAGGCAAGTACATTGAACTAAATTTGAAGTGGCAATCTCATCAATTTTATGGCGTAAACTACGAATATTCAAGTGCCCTACAGAAATATTATTAGCTGTGTCTATTATCTTTACGTCTTCCAAACAAGGGTATAAATTCTTTAGAAATCTTCTATTTGTGTCACTCAGGATGGCTGGTTGGTCGTTGACCTCAGAAGCAGCGAATGTGCTGTTTTTCACCCCCCCGTTGGGATCTTGAGAAGTTGTAGTTCGCGGAGAGGGTTGCGAGGGGGAAGAGACGAGCATGCGGGATGAAGAGGGATATCTGCCGTTCTCTTCTTCACCCATCACTCTGAGAGGGCTGTCCAAATGAGTTACAGTTATAATTCAGGGAAAATATATACGGGAGGCCATCATTAACTTTACAAAATACATGTAAATTGAGAGTCTGAAACTGAAAGTACTCAGAGTATGATACATAA
>JAGDQP010048763.1:0-14669 GCA_022664845.1 Lepisma saccharinum
AGCCAGAAAATCAGAACCACTGAGTCGAAGTGCAGTAAATCGACTTATGACGGAGTCGATAAATTGCCTATAAAATGCAACGGAATGAAGTCCCTCTACCGATAACACCTTAAAACTCTTCTGCTCTTTCTGAAATTGGAAAACCAGAACCGTGTCAAAAGATGCCGTAAAAGTGCGAATTAACCCGTGCTGGGCTGACCCGGATTTCCTGTGTGAAAGCGCCATATTTGTTTATAAAAGCGTCTGCGATAATTATTTACAAGGAAATATTATTGTAAATCTACGATTTGCCAGTAAATGGAATGAACTATTGTACTATTCTTTTTGCAGACAATACCAATACACATTTTAGAAAGATCGACGATCTGATGCAATAGAATGTAACAAACACACATCGAAAAATTTCTTTACGTAAAAGAAACACAAAGATATGCGTTTTAACCTACGCCCTCTGCCAAACATAACTACACCAGACAGTTCCAGATCTAGAGATTTTCCTATGGGGCAATGTTAGATTTTGCCGCCCTTTCCATCTTTTTTTTATCCCAACAAAATGGCCGGCCGACGCGACGGCCACGACGTTGATTCACATCACATACTGTTCTTTTGTATCTTCTCTGGAGCCTGTTGTGGTATCGTTATTATTAACTCCAGTAAGGCAGTAGACCTTACTATCTGACTGGAATCGCTGTTTGGAATTTTAAAGATAAATGTTGGTAGTATATAGTAACATAAAACACGTCTTAGCGCGCCGGTATTCAAATTTTGAACACGTTTAGGTAAATTTCAATTTAATATGCGATTTTAATTCCTTTTAAGGAGTTTTATTTTAGTTGTTTGCTGTTCCCTAAGAAGGTGCACACACCAAGGACAAAACATTCCTACGACTGTCTGGCTCCTGTCTGTGGTAATGTAGTTTAAATTAGAGTGCGCACAGCAACGGCAACGACAGGAGAAAGACAAAAGTGTCGTCAAGCCTGGTCAACAGCCCGAAGACAAAACTGTCTGCGGACTGTCGCCAGGGCTAGCTCACAATATAGAATAGCATTGACGTACCGCAGACCAACGACCAAAAAAAAATTGTACGACAGATATCATTCCTTCATCAGTGACCACAGAGTTAACATCTTTTCCTGTGTATTGTAGACTTAATGTGTGAAAATGTAATAGGAATCGTTCAAGTATCACGTAAGCATTCCAGCTTTGATTACCTTTGCTAGTAGTGGGGAGGGAGAGTCGGAACAGGGATAGCGTAAAGATTCATACCAAATAGTGAGCAGCAATTTATTCCGCTAGTATTGATAAAAATACAGAATTAAGAAACAAATCAACCAAACAAATTCTTACAAGATAACATACCCCACATTAACATATTGGACACAAATTAGAAGATCTCAATAAAAAATTAATAAATAAAATAAAATAATAGTTCCTCATCCCTTGTTATCAGTGTTTGGTTGGTCCCTCTATATTTTAATAGTTTAATATTTTAAAGATATAGTGTACATTTAAGGATTTAAATACTTATTTGATATACGAAATAACAAATTTGGTAACGAAATTCGACAATTCTTACATTATCACAAGGAGAGAAATTCTAGCTTATGTTTAATTTTCCTTACAAGAAGGAAAGTGGCCTATCATTCGCTTATAAGTTTACATATATTTTTGCTTGCAAACGGGGTTGCATAGGAGGAGGTCTAAAATTCCTAAAATATGATTATGGAATATTTGAAAGACCCCGTAGTAAATTCCATTAACCTATGTACAATTTTACAGCAGCAATTGGTTTCGTCAGTATAAATTAACTACTGTATTACATAAAAGACATACATATTTTCAAATAATTACTAAATGTGTGATTTCTTTATAGCGTTTTAATAGCATTATTCTTACACATACACATTCCTTACTTACCTAATTGTCACTTCGATTCTCTCTTCTGCAGATATACCCAATCGGAAATTTCTATTTTGGTAGGTTACAGCTTGCCCAACTGTAAATATTTGCCCTGGAGGGTAGGCAGCCCGCAATTTTCTAACGAGTACGACCGATATCTACTGGAACATTTAAAATCAGGTTAGATATTCTTCATTACACGCTATCTACATGACGTTCAACAAGCACTCCATGTGTTCGCACCCAAGGAGCAAGTAGCTTAAGAGCCGGACGGAGCTGGCCAAAATATAGAATCTGAAGAAAATATCTGTTGGCAACATTCAAGAAGTTCTCTTGAACGCCGAAAAATTCCCTGGCGCTGTAGTAGGATGTTCCTTCCTATATAGTAGTAGGGTGGGGACAGAGGGTTGGTAAGAAGCTACCTACCAGTTTCCTCCCCTTTAAGGACAGGTCAGAGTTTTATTGTTGCGAAACTAAAATAGACGAGGCGCTAACTTTCGAGATTTTGTAATGAAGACGTATTAAAAAGCTTTTCGCTCCCGAGGGTGGTCGTCAACTGTGGGAAAGTCCTAGAAAACATCAATCATGGAATTGATCATAACTAGTTTACTAAACATGGTAAGGTAATATTGTTTAAAAAAAACTGTAGGTAATAAAATTCTCTATAATATAAGCTGACACAAATATCCATATCTTTAATACTTTCTGGGTGGTATAAAAAAAGAAAAAATAAATCTAAGAAATAAGCCAAATTTTTTAAGAAAAATACTAACACTTCCCCCATTTAAGTACTTATTAGTATTATTATTATTAATAATAATAAGGTAAAGCTAACCCCTGTGCGATATGCACGCGCCGTGAACGGCGCATGGGGAATGTGGAGGCAGCGCTCCACATTTTCTTGTGTGGGAGGTGACGCTACAACTCGGTAGCGCTTCATTCCAGGACGAAGTGAAGCAGAAGTGACTTCTGTTGATTGAATCATAAAAATACACTTTTTGTACACTTTGACCAACATTCCAGCTCCTATCTCGGTACCTTGTCCTTAATATAGGCAGATTCTTTGTATGTTACCTCTCTATGAGACGTAGATATTCTTAGCAAAATTTCAGACTAGGTTTCGATATGATCTCATTAAAAATATAAAAATTATTGAAAATATTTTGTGTCAGGACAATTTATTATGATGTTATTACCTACTTACAATGTTTTAAAAAATAATTAGTGCCTTTCCATGCTTAGTAAGCTATTGAATAGTTGTGATCGATTCCGTGATTAATGTAGAGAAAATGAAATATATATTCTTCCCATAAAAATATGTCTCAATACAGGGATGTGATTACTGGTTACAGGGTGGTAGGGTCCTCCAAACTACAGTATTTTAGTTCGAAATTCAAACTTTGTAAAATTAATTAATTTTAGGCAAAATTGTAGGATCTATGTATTTCGATTTGAATGTTATTTATGACCTTTAGGTATCCATAAGGCGTAGACTGGGAAGGGGAGGGGAAAATATGCAGAAAAATGTCGGCCAGGGCCTAAGTTACCAGACGTCCTCCATTTCATCTTGTTCCCCTGCTCTCCCTGTTTTTCTAAATATCTTGAAATGTTCTCCAATATTTAGTGACCAAGTTAAAAAGTTCAGAATTGGACATAATTCGTACTCCTGAGTCCTGAAATCAAAATTCTTAATTTTAATGAAATGGTGGTTACCGAAATATGAGGCAAATGGTTCATTATTTGGTAACCACTTTCCATTTTCATTAAATGTTATTTATTACTTGATAGGAAGATACAATAAAAATGTAAAAATTTGTGTAACTTGCCCTGTAAAAACTGAAATTCGAAAGTAATAAATTCTTCTGTATGTCACTGTTTCTTTATGGGATTCTAAATGAACGGTAACCATAGCTGTCTACCAATCCTAGCTTAGTTGTCCTCCATTGTAAGAAAAAAGTCCACAGTTGGCCTCCATTTGTAACGTTACTATCCTCCTGGTAAAAAAGATTTGGTAACAAGTTGAAGGTACCATCCCGCTATTTGCCCGGTTTCTCGATGATTTAACTAACTGTATGGCTTAAGGAACTCATAAGTTGACAGCCACAGAAACAAACATTCTCCATTGAATTCTATCATGGAAAAGATCAAGTCAGATTACATCACGTACACCTATCGAAGATTCCTTTTACTATTAACCTCCCTAGGGCATCTCGGTGTTCACAACAGCCCTTGTTCCCTCCGGCCTCCCAACCAAGATGGAATATAATCCTAGTTTTCCCACATCAAGCAACATGGCCTGCCCATCATAGCCGTCATAGTTTCATTATTCTTATAATACTATACAATATTGAGCGAATCGTACAGTCTGTAGAGTTCTTCATTCTGCAGTCTCCTTCATTCTCTGGACAGTTGTTCCTTATATCTTCCTTGAAATTCCGCGGAAACAAATTAAATTAAAATGTTATGAATGAAAGTGGGATGAGGAGTGACCATAGTGCCATCTTACAGTTAAGTAGCTAACTACGTGAGTACGAAAAAATCAGCATCTCTGATTTCTGTCTATTCAATAATGAAGGATATAATTTCTAAGCGATTGCGTAATGAGTGTCTTTGGAAACAGCGAAAAATAGCAAAGTAACGCAAAATTATAAAGATAGTACTCCATTCTCAAAAAAGTCCGAAGCTTTTAGCTCTTTTCCTTAATGTAATAAAACAGAAAACGTTTTCCTCTAATTTTGATAATTTTCTTATGGGAATTTGGATTATAATTATCCGTATTTATAAGAAGAGAATACCACATACAGCGTTCAAATTGTACCTTCAAAACGCGATGCATCATATTGATGGTACTATTCTGTCACTTTTGCGAAATAAACAAAATTACCATGATTTGCCAAAAAAAAAAAAAAAAAAAAAAAAAAAAAAATGAATGAGAATCCATGTTAAATTGAACATCAATTTTCCGGCCGCTGCGGCTAGCTCCGTCTCACTGTTAATAGTCCCAAATACTTTTCGCTCTTTCATTCATTTCACACTTCGAAGGCTCGAAACTTAATTATATTTTGCGTTTCACTCCCACACAAGTTGGAAATGTTACTTTTCTTCTGTAGATTTTAATTTCTCGCAGGCCATACAGTAAAGTGTAATCTAAAGTTGTGGACAACGTTTATACGATGACTTTACAGCGATTGATGGTCTTTCCTGGCAACTAAAGCCATTAGATAACTAGATCTCTCATACCTGCAAACCCTCCCCGCGAAAATCTTGTATATATCCCTGCCTCAATCATCCACTTCCATTCAAAAACAAATTTGGATCATATTTTCAGTTATAGGTAAGATGTTTATGCTTATTATTACTGCATTTTGTTTATTTGTTCTGAAACATTGATTTAAATAGGTTCATGGTTTTAAAAGATAACTTAATTATACTTTTGAATTGCATAAATGGTATTCCTACCTAGCGGCAAGATTGCGTTACTAGGTAACAGTTGACGGTGTAGTTGCGTTGCGTCGCGAGCTAATGTTTACTGTTCAGAATAGGCGAAAATGACTTCCAGAATCAAGCGTTTAATATTTTCAAAGGTATGTACTGTACAAGGGATTTGTGTATAGTATAATGAAAATCATGTTCCCTTTGTGTATGGTAATTTGGGTTATTTAGTGTGTAAGTGACGAGAATTTTTTTGAAAAGTTAATTTGTTCAAAATACTTGTACTTATATGTACACTTGCACTTATTTCTGATAGTAAACATTTGTTAACTTCTAATATTTTATCGATAAGAATTAAATGGGTAGTTAGATCCTTCAGCTCTGTATGATTGAGTATAGCTTGCCCCTGGCAGTGCAATTGGAGTTACCCTTACGTAAGTAATAAGTTTACTATTGCAAACGGAAAGTACCCCATACCTGTCTTTACCTAACCTGAAATCAGTGATGTATAAACAAAGAACCGTTTCTGAATCGCTCTAAACCAATTAGATATTTTGGAACATTCAAATCAAGGGGCAGTTTGGAATTTAATTTTTAAGGCCTTTAGGCAAATTTGGTTCAGGCCAGAGCCAGGGGCCACTTAGGCTCAATCCGAGTAGCATTTTTACCATGAAGTTAAATATTAAACTATAGACTAAATAATATGATGAACTTATCCCAACATATTTCCTTCCGTGTTAAGGAGCATGTGATTTTGAAGCCTGCCGCTAGATGCCTGGCGATGGCGACTACTTTCAATAGCTGGTTCTTTCCAGTAGTAGTCACCAAATAGCAGGCTTCAGAAGCTCGTGCTCTTAAGCAAAAACCCATTGATTTTAGCGTAGACGAAAATAGGTAAGCAGTATGAGTCTATATTGTTATTTAGTCTATGATTAAACTGTGTTAGTTATCTTTCTTTTCAATTACAATAAAGTGGGTAAGATACAGTTTGTCGTAGCCAACGAATGTAAAAATTACAGGAGAAAAGCAGTGTTTGCAACGTGTGTGGAGGTGTTGAAACGTTAACTTCATTCTAATAAATAAATTCATAACAACGCTAATAGTTTTAGGACGTCTGTGATTTTGCGTTTCAACACTCATTGAATATTACATTTCTCCTGTAAATTTTACATTTTAGAGAAACATGTTTTGCCATCTTAATTTTCATATTCTAGGCTAGATCAACTTAAGTTGATGTTAGAATTCGCGATAATATTTGGTAAAACTTTGGTAAATATTTGGTAATATTTGCGGAGCAGTAGCAAACATATGAAAACTTATGCAAATAATGTTAGAATTTTGTATTTATTTATTTTTTAAGACCTTTAGGTAACTTAGGCTCAGGCCGGATGGATGATTGGTGGAATGAAGAAAGTGGAAGGAAACGGGAGAACCCCGAGAAAACCCACACACGCGGTGTTTGTCCACCACAAGCTCCACATAGCACGAGCAGAGTTTCACCCGACTACCCCAAGTGCCAGTGGTGAACGCTCTAACCATTGATCCACCGCGGCCCGCGCAAATGATGTTGGAAGTTTTCCCGATATCACAGAAAAGAAATATATGGTCACCTTAGTTAATTACCATTACAAAGAACTATTTCTAAAACACACAAAGCCGAAGCTTTATTGCCATTCACATAGCGCGTACATGGTTCATAGTTTTGACTCACTGCTCTGTGTGAAGGTGATTCGGACCTATGATAAGTATGTCTGTGGATATAATAGTTGGTTTCTTTGAAGTTATGAAACCATCTTTTCATGCTCCTGTTATCGAAATCTTTCGTTTTGTAAACTTTTTGGAATTTTGTGCGCATTACAACACACGATTTGAAGTCAGCAATCCACAGAACACCCTGAGCCTTCTCCTGAACGGTCGCCATCGTGAAAACAGCTGACTGCCTGTTATTCGAGAGACTTCAACGTTACACTATTGCCAAGACCAAATTTTTAATCTCTATGCACATTGCTGATAAGTAAGTATTTCATGCTGATGCGACTCTCCGTCTGGAACCAACAAAACGTTAAATTTCGGCGGGACTTTAAAATCACTGTGTATTTTCAGGTAATTAAAAAAAAAAAAAAACTAAAGAAACTCCTGTCTGGACACATCGACAAAAACCGTAGTCACAATATTTCACTGATATAACCAAGCTCCATTGGAAGTTAAAGAAAAACCTCAATGTTAAAAATCTACTATAGGTAGGAGACACTGAGCTGTGGGTCTTATTAAAAGCTGTTGTGACTACAGTCGTTATCAACATGTCCAGGTTTTGACTTTAATTATTAATATTAATTATTTAGAAATTCTGATTCGTCGTGACTGAGGCGGCAGCGCGTCCAACTATTATCCTCTCTGGCTCGGGTTTAAATCGCAGACAGGAGACTAGAGACTTTTCTCGCATGCCTGGAGCTCTGAAGTGCACTTGGCCTCCTATTAAATTGACTACCGGAGGAGTGTCCTTGGTATTCCTTGTCACCTTAGGAGGTAAAGGCGGTTGCGCATTACCACCCCACCTCAGTTCGTGCCTTAGGTTGGGAATATGTGGAGCACTACCTCCACATCTCCCATACGTATCGCACAGGGGATAGCTCTTTTTTGATTTAGAAGTTTTAGAATGTGACGCGGGGTGTTTAAATTATGGACATTGATATCTTCTATTCACAAACAAATTTTTGTGGTCTCTGCATGCCGACTGATTTCTACAATTGTGTGTGGAAGCGTTTCTTTTTTAGTGTGTAATTCTCTTCAATTTCACTGAAATAAGATAACTTTTGTTCATGTTATAAAGATCTAAGCCCTTTCTTCTGGAAGATTCAGAAAATGGAGGTTAATGAATAGCCTTTGATCTTACTTTCTACTCACCTAGTTTTACTTATGTGGTCTTTACTCAACACATGATTTCATAGAGAAAATAGCACATATACCCAGGAAGAATATACTTATAGTGATTACAGAACAGTAAAAAAGGTTGTTACGTCTTTATACGTAATAGAGTGTCTGCTCGTAGTGAAATTGACAGCTGGCAGCTTTGACGATGGCACACTGATTAGAAAAACCTGGAAAGATAATAGAATTTTGCTCCCTTATAATGCGATAATCAAAATTATTGCAAAAGCTCCAACAATACAAGATCCGCTCAGTGTTTTACAGATGCTACATTTGAGCTGACATTTATGAACTCCTGCGAACTTGCATTTATGAACTTCTTTAAATTCTTGCGATGTTCAAAGTATAATACAGTAATTAAATACACGTACATTTAAATTTGAATAGCGTACAGTATGAAGTGGGCACTCTTACGCAAAATAATGTTTAAAGAAAAACAAAGCTTTCTGACAAGTCTGATATTCTTTAATAACAAAAATAACTTAAAACGTAACAGCTTCGGAAGTATACCACTTCCTTCCTCAGACTAGACTCTACAACTGAATATAGAAAACATACTTAATCAATAAAGAAAGGAGATCGTCTTTTCTTTCCATCAATCAGGAGTCACTACTAATTAAAAGTTCACTTTTCTTCCCCTAGCGCTGCCCTCCCCCGGGCGAGCGTACCTGCCTTTCACCTGTCAAATTTGATGAGCCACCAGATCACAAACAACTTTTAACTGATAATTGTCGGAAACACCTTCTTAAAAAAATATTTTCACGAAAACAAGTCCCTCACTATATAGTGCGCACAGCGTAGGATGACAGTTTGTTTACAAGTAATATTGGAGATGCGAGTTTCAAACAATCAGTCTTCTTTCTCGCCTTGCCATTGGATTTCACAACGCTTGGTTGGAGTAACTCTATGGATATGTATTTACAAAAACAAACCAGCAAAGGCTCAGTGGCTTACGTTGTTGTTATTGTAAGCGACAAATAGCCACAGCACGTGTTGAAAACAAATTGATTGACCCTCAATGCGAGTCTGAAAGGAGACACAGCAGACGAAACATTTCTCGATAACTCATACATCCGATACACCAACGTTTCTTTTGTATGAGGTGAAAGTGTTGCAAACCGTTTATATGAAACATTGGTCTAAATTGTCATTGTGTACGTAAGAGAGACTTGAACGTAATTTCTTTTTGTATTAATCTTGCAGGGTTTTCTTCATCTTTCTGTGATGATGATATTCGTTTCTGGGTGTGTGTGTGGATATTTTATAAACTTCTCGGGGTGCATGAAGACTGTTCTTTTACACTTTTAGAACTTTAGGTGGGTATTTCCCGTTCTCTGTTCTCTGAACATAGCTCCGCTCACTCCATTAAAGGAGCACTGAAGATGTTATTAATGTTCTAAACAATAGCTAATTGCTAAAGGCGGGACTTATAGCTTTTGTTACAACAGAGTTTAGAATAAATAGAGTTACAATAGACACCAGCAATTTGAACCCGGACCAACACGTACGAAAGCAAGCATGCTAACCATTCAGTCAAGCATAGACCCAAAACAACTTGTGCGATAGTATGAGATAATAAATTGAATTTTTAAAATGTCGGAAAGATCGTTAATGGTGATTTGTTTTCAATATCAACGCTTTCTCTCTAAATGGGTGTACTATTTATAATTCTGTCCTTTTTATCGAAAGAAAAGGAATTTAATTTTTATGGCCTTTAGGTATCTATAAGGCTCAGGCCGGAAAAAGGGGAGGGGAAAGGATGGGGGAAGGTGTCTATGTTAAAGTTGCTATCCCGGCAATTGCCTGATGTGATTAAGTAAAAACCCTGGAAACCCCCAGTCAGGATGGTGGGCCGCTGGGATCGAACCCATGACCTCCCGAATCTTGCACCTACGCTCTACCACTAAGCTACGGCGACTCGGTGTTGAAAGAAAAGGAGAAATGAGGCGAAGTTGATAGCAGCTTGTAAGAAAGCATACAGTATAAGCAACATAAACCTCTTTACATTACGAGAAAAGGAAGGTCTGTTGACGTGATTACTTGTGAAAATATAATATTATGTGCTAAGTATTTTAGTAATTAAAATTCCTTTTAGTTATTACGTTCATTAGATACACAATATATGGATTATTGATTCAAATTAATGTTAAATGAAACCTACACGCTAAACGCCTGATTATCCAATCAAATGACGGAGCAGTTGACATAACCGAGAAAAGCTGTTGATCAATTTCTTTTTTATTTAAGGTCTTTAGGCAACTTTGGCGCAAGCCAAACGAATGATGAGAGAATTGATGGAATGAAGAAAGTGGGTTGAAACGGAAGAACCCCGAGAAAACCCCTCGTACACAGTGTTGGTCCACCACAAAAACTACCTGGTATAAGCCGGGATCGAACGGAAGAAATCAAAGCTCTATAACTGAACCACGGCGACCCCCAGTTCAATGTTGCTTAACATTGTTTCTACACAGCATTAATATATCATAACTTCCCTTCAATGTAATTTTGTAAACAGTGAAATCAGATTCTTAAAACTTACAGCGTACCACAGATTAACTTGTACCATAAACCTATTTAATTCCCAACCTATTTAATTCCCACTGCGCCAGCGAAAGGACTGTTGTCCAAAGTTCAGTGAGAGACAGAGGCGGAGAGTTGGTGTGCAGGTTCGCTGATTGAAATGTATTACCAAAACATTCTTTCATGCTATCTTGCGCAAGCTTTACCTGCTTAAAAATTTTAATAAATATATTTATAAAATTCGTAACCTTCTCACAAATTAAAAATACGAGAAATATGTAAGTAAAGAAGAATTACTTAAATTAATTATAAAATCAGAATAAATTAATAAAAGTTATAAATATAAATAAATAAGTAAAAGTATATGAATAAATAAAAATAAAAAACCTTTTATATAAAAAATAAAACTCTCCAAGAAACTACTATAAGAATTGCCAGTTAGCGCCCTCATATTGCTCTCTTTTTCCTTCTCCTTTCTTCCTTTTTCAAAATGTCCTCCTACTCTTCAATAATACTATATACACTGTTCCAGTTCATAGCCGTATCGACCTCTCGTATCCTTTTCACTTCTTTCCACTTTCTAACTAATTGCCTACACTCATGCTCCACTACTGTTGCCCCATTTCAGTTAACTTCATAACCCGTTTCACTGACGTGTTTGAAAATAGCATTAGTGTCTCTCCTTAATCTGACATCATCCTTATGTTGCTTCAAACGTTCTAGCAGCCTCTTCTTAGTTTTCCCCACATACACCATATCACATATCCCACACGGTACTTTATATATAACCCCCTTTTGTTGCGAGTTCACTGTCGATCTCATCTTTCTTCTAATGGTATCTAGCATCTTCATGCCGCCCTTCCTGTATGTCTTATCCCTTCTTTCTTTAGAATTCTTCTGATCACTGAGATCGCCCCTGCACTTCCATAGCCGTGCTATCCTTTCTTCTTGTCTTCTTCTTTATCTTTCTCTCTCTTGCTTTTCCTCCTACTCGTCACCGTAATTATTCCCTTTCAGCTGTTCCCATAGCCTTTTAGTGTCTTTCTCCTTTTGATCCTCCTCCATATTTATTATACCAATCCTTTCTTCCATATTCCTAATGAAATTCAATTTTGTTCCCTCGTCGACGTCACTTCTCTTATGGCAGTATACGCCCGCTGCACAGTCCTTGTGGAACCACGACGTTACAAACTTGCCTTCCCCTGTTCTAGCTATTTTCATATTTAAGAAATTCAACACACCGTCTTCTTCCGTTTCTCTCTCCAATATAATTCCCTTATTTAAAAGTTTTTTTAAAATTTATTTATTCATATACTTTTACTTATTTATTTATATTTATAACTTTTATTAATTTATTTTGATTTTATTGTTAATTTAAGTTATTTCTTATTTACTTATGTATTTCTCGTATTTTTAATTTGTGAGAAAGTTACGAATTTTATAAATATGTTTATTAAAATTTTTAAGCTCTTTTCGTTTAAGCGAGGGACTTGTTTTCGTGAAAATATATTTTTAAGGTGTTTCCGGCAATTATCAGTTAAAAGTTGTTTGTGATCTTGTGGCTTATCAATTTATTTTTGTTATTAAAGAATATCAGCCTTGTCAAAAAGTTTTGTTTTTCTTTATTCAAGATGCATAGAAGGCCATATTGTCATAATCCAAAATAATATCTCAGGTTTAACCGAATCACTCTTGGTCCCATCAAATTCGGTTAAACGAGGCTCAAGTGTATTCACGATCGAAATCAGTCCATACTACTGCAGTTTTCATTTGTCCCACGATGTAGTGATCTATCATAATAACCAAACATGGTTTGTTACATCAGGCCTACCCAAAAGTTAAAGCAGTTTTACACACATAAATAATGAATAGCATGTAGATTCGAACTTCGACTGACGCGGGACTAGTATAGAAACAATTAAGTATTAAAAAACCTCATATTGTGGTAATTATAGATTTTTCCAAACTCCACGGGGAATAGCAATTTAATGTAATTAAATCAGTCGATTACTGCCATTAAGAGCTTTCCTTTGATAACATTTTCTTTGTGCACACTTAAGCCAACAATTCACATATCCGACAAGATCTTTTCGGTACTATATGATCAGACAGTGGTTTATGTTTTATGTTCTAGAAATCCCCCCCCCCTTTTTTTTTCCACATACTGAGCGATCTTAAGAATGTGTTGGAGCAATCCATTACACAATGACGAGTTGGGATTATAGAATTTTGTTTATTCAGACGAACGCTCTGTCAGTTACTTTCACTCAAAGAGCATATCGAAGTTATTTTAATGCTACAACAGCAGCACCAGAAAGATGCATAAGCTATTTAATTCAACGTTTTAAAGACAGCGAATCTGTTTGTGATGTTTTCTCTCATTGCAAAATCATTTATAGTCCACTTTTGTCCCACATGTCTAACTGTTAAAAGTAGTTGTCCAGGGATTCGAATCCTAGTTCATGCAATAAGGTTTACAACCTTCTGCATGCCGATCTATTTCCCTATGTTTCAGCGTATCCTTTCCCTAATTTACATCTTTTCCCTCACTCTGGGTTAGTAGTTTTGCAGGATAGAGGTATACGCAAGATAGAAATAACATAACTAACTCATTCAAAAATATTTTGTGAGCAAAACAAATACAAGAATACAATGGGTTGAAATTAAGACAAGCAATTGACAGCTACTGTGACCAGGACTCGAACCTGGATCTGCTAGTTGCCTGGCTCCCATATCTCCATTGGCCTTGTCGTGGAGGTGTAATTAGCCGACAACTAGGAGATCCGGGTTCAAATCCCGGTCACGACGGTTGTCAATTTTTCTGTGTTAATTTGAACATTTACCATACACGAGGGTATTTTGAAAAAGGTAAAAATATCTGTTCTTTCGCACTGCATGATAGAAAGATTTCTCAACTAAAAATCTCAGTGGAGTGCCTGCCACTCGTAACCAGCAATGAAAAGCTGAGAGAGAGTCTATGTAAGAGAAGTATCCACTATATACATAGAATTAGCCGTGCCGTGGTGGTGTAATGGGTGGCATATCTAGCTGGCAACTAGAGAGATCCGGGTTCGAGTCCCAGTCACGACGGCTTATAATTGTACTGTGTTAATTTCAACATTTACCGTACCCAAAGGCTATTTGTGACAAAGGTAATACAATGGGTTAGTTACATTTTAAGTGCCGTACACTAACTTATTACATTACATGCCCATATACTTGACCTTTAGAGATGTCATCACAAGCGGGAAGAGATCAAGAGAAGTAAATAACTTCAGTCAGAACTCAATTTGCCCGTTTTAAGTGACTACGATAGGAATATCCTTGGAGAGGTGTTAGGCAACACCGTAGGCACACTGAATGAAAAGATATATAAATGAATCCATCCTCGTACTACTTTCTACGTGATGTTAGGACACAGTAAACTTAAAGGCCAGTTCTTTCTTGGTATGATGAGGTGCAGAGAGGTAGCGCACTTGGCGACTAGCTAGCGATTGATTGTTATGCACTCTAAGTTGACTACCACGCGACTTATTCTAGGCTGTCTGAGGGTGATTATTTGAATATCCTCACCACTACGGGAATTTTCCCATACCGTCAGCTCGGTGAGAGAGAAATATCCAGAACCAAAGCGTGGGAGCTTGGTCATAGGGTGCACCCCAATACTTGTATACGTGTTGCCAAAGTACAAGGGTTGATTTGCATACTTCGTAAATTTGATAGTTTTTCTTGTGGCGTTCCGACTCTTGTGATCTAGAAAAACCAAAGCTAACTGGAGCCTTATAGTCGAGTACGTCTCGAAGTATGGTGACTTCAGGATGTGAATAATTTTACTTCTGCAGCGAAGGAGTGTTGTTGTCCGCGGTATATTTTATAAACATGGATCTGGA
>JAGDQP010048764.1:0-14669 GCA_022664845.1 Lepisma saccharinum
TTTGCTGATATGAAGGGGAAAGACTTTTTCATTTTCATCATCTATACCATACCCATTGATAGAAATTGAAGCATTGAGAAACACTTCGTTGTAATGCTTCTCAAATTTGGGAACGTCATGTAGGTTTTCAGGAAAATTGATGTTATTATTCTCAAAAATGGGAAGTATTTCATGTGCATAAGGCTTGTAGTGAGAAACTTGATTAGCATTTTTCTTTGAATCAACGGGATTAAGTTTAGCTAGCACAGCGTACAAAAAAGATTTCTGATCTTCATTTTTAATGTTAAGAATAGCTCGTTTCTTCTTAATAAACTTAGGGAGTTTAATATGGCATGACGCAGCAATTCGATTAAAGGAATTAACATGCACCTCAAGTTTATGATTAGGAGTAGAGGATAAGGACCAGCCTGAACCCTTAATCGCTCTGTCCTCTTGATTTACCTGTAATTCCCCCAATATTTCTTTAATAGTTTCTCCCACAACCGCAGATTTTGAAAATAACTTATCAGTACTATGTACTTGGAAACACTGTGTTTCTCCACTCATTTTCCCAAAATCAGCACTCAAAATAAAATTGATTTTCAAAAGTGTATCACATTCACTAACTTGCTTCTCCAATAAATGTACGCATTTTTTTCTATAGAAGCGAGAAAAGAGTGAGTATCTCCACTGTCACTATTAGCAAGTTCATAATTAGCGAATGTCTGGCATAAGGCACTTTCCGTTGGTACATACGAATGCATATCTTTCATATGTCGATCAAAATGTTTTTTAGATATTTCCTCATTACATACAACAAAGTTAACAGTTGCTAATTTTCGCTTTTTTGTAGAAGGCTCTGATTCTTCTTCAGTTCTAAGATGAAGATGCTTACGTTTGATATGAGTATTATAGTTCTTTTTAACAATACGTCACTGCATTCTGAACATTGAATTTTCTTAATTTTTGTGGGGGGGGAATGAACTATATTTAAGAAAACCTTTTTTTCTTTTTACACTAGTTTTTGATTAAAATGTCTAATACTCGAAATATAGTTCATGTACACAAGAAAAGCTTTTGTTCTTCATTGATCTTCAATAAATAATACCACAGACTGTAAGATTTTTGGTTCAAACAATTTCCCCAGTTTTTTTACTAACTTTGAAGCTTTAGAAACATATTGCAAGTAATAATTTAGTTTTAGTAATCAAACTCTCAATTTTAGCAATAGATAATCTAGTACACGTAACTTGGCAAAGAAGAGTAATCACTGCTGTTATAAAATCGACAAAGCTAGGTTTGCTTATAATCGACAAAAGCTTTTCAAAATCATGAGCGGATATAAAGACTATTAGCTACGAACGTCATGGATATCAAGTGGCCAGGAAACGTGAACAATACATTTTCTCTTCATAAATAGCTCACATCATAAAAAAACTGGGGGAATATCCGTTTTCATACTTTTGAATCTTTCAGTTTTATTCCCATTCGAAAAAAATCAACAAGAGAGATTTATTATCTTTCAGTTTTATTCCCATTCGAAAAAAATCAACAAGAGAGATGTATTATTCGTTTTTCATAAAATCTCCTCTTTTATTCCCTGCTATACATTTCTGACAGTCAAGAAGAATTATTCCTGTTTATCTCACGCCAAAATACCAGGAAATAAATTGAAAAGAATTTTTTATTTCGTGTCAGAATTTATTCAAACTTTTCTATTATTTATTTCCTGCTATTATGAGCGTAATCTAGAAATATAAAATAAATCAAGTTTGGGTTATGTAACTGGGTGTTTTAACACGCCAACACGCAGATACACACCCACACATGTATGGATAAAAAGAGACATCAGATTGATAATCAGTATAATTGACAAGACATTTTCAAATAAGGAAAGAGTATGATAGTAACTTCCGGTGCTGTACACACAACGAAGTATCACGGAAAGGCAAAGCAAATTCATATATTATATGGGTTTACAACAAGAGAGAAAGTTAACAACACAATTTGATGTTATTTTTTTAAAACTTCAGCGCTTTTTCTACAGCAATAAGCAAGTTCATCGTGGCAGTAACAAATTTTCACGAGCATGTCTCATGTTAAATATATCATTACGGTATTCACCTGATGCAAAGCAGCTGTTGAAGTACTTCTGATTGCGCCCGTATAGGAAACTAACAATTCATTACTTAGTTATAACACTATTCAATAAGTTAACAATCATATCAATAGATTAACACACAGTAAGGTAGCAATAATGTTAATGAATGATGATAATAGCAGCAATTAGCTGTGATATTAACATATGGCGGTAGAGAGGTGAGGAATTCCGATAGTTCACAAGAAAAATCAATAGACGGCGGTAGAGTAGCAGAGAAAAAAAAATCATTAAATCTAGTCACAAAAAACGGAGGTGGAGGGGAAGGTGGGAGGCGAACGTGGAGGGGAAGGTAGAGAGGAAGGTGGAGGCGAAGGTAACATGTTAAATGGAGATCAACCATATAGAAAAAAATCTGCAGCCGTGGTCCAGAGGTGACGCCTTTAACGGTAATTTACCAGTACCAGTTTTATGTAGAACCCTTAAGATTCCTTTACTTCATCGTTTTGGCGTAACGATTCGTTATTTCGATCACTTCTGTCACTGTTGCTAATAGCAGTTGCACATTCCTTTTGCTGCTGACTTGTCTATGCCTGTGTTTTTAGTTTAAATATTATTTTGTGTTGATTACTAGTGTGTGAAATATTTCTAACTTTCAGAAAAAACATTTTATATGTATATACTTTCATATAATGATGAGGAGAGATAGTTTCTACACTTGGAAGAATATGATTTTTTCACTAACTATTCAAAAAGTGAAAATGGTGTGGACTCTTACATTTTCTTTCTTAGATTTAATAATTGACACTTTTCTTTAATTTATTACTGATATAAATATTTCCTATGGAACGAATCTTGATTATTGACTATATTTTAATTAACTACAAGCTGAAAACTAATTACTAGTTGATTACAATCGCTGATGAATGTTCTTTTGTAAAGTAAGGGATCAAACCGAAAGCCTTAGTTATTAAACAATTGTTATAGACGTTTAAATAACTTTAACATATCTGAGTTCATTACATATGGATTCGAGTATTTTCTCCTTAGACTTAAAATTTAAATAACAAAATGCACCATACTTTTGCTTATAAGAATCTACAGTGTATAAGGACTGTATGAACGAAAACCATCTAGATTGTACTAGGAAAATCAATTAGGAAAAATAAAATATATATTCATATATATATATATATATATATATATATATATATATAAAGAGAGAGAGAGAGAGAAAGGGAAGGGAGAAGAAATAATTTCACACACTAAAAAGTCGAAAAAATAATAAGAATGAAATTTCCTCTAGCAGCATACATTAATAATAATAAGGATTTAGTCAGTTTATCTGGAAATATAGGCAATTTAAGAACACAGGTTTTATAAAATAAGATGGCAACAACAAGTTTGTTGGATCTCGTTTTTTAGAACTTGGAATGTTTTGACAAAAATGTTATGTGTAATATAATAATAGAGATGATCCATAGTCTAGTGGTTAGAACATTGTACTCATGTCCGCGTGCTCTAGGGTTCAATTCCCGGCTGGAGTTTCGCTTTTCAGCGTCTACCGTGGCGTCGTGAGGTAAAATGGAGAGTCGTATTAATAAAACATGACGGTTGTGTGGCGATTAACATTTAAACTTTTACTTATCAAAGAGGGTAAGGAATACTGTTAAAACTTGGGACATTAACTTTGACTGTATACTTTTGAGTTGTACAGGATTGTAGGACTTAAACTAATAAAAACCGTAGGATATAATATTGCGGAACGCGTGGTGTATATGCTAGCAGTAATTTACTTTTCCTTATCAATAAATATTTTACTCATATAAAATTAGTAATAAATAATAAAACACCGAATTATATTTAACATCATACTCTTCAAATGTTTTCATAAGCTATAAGAATCCGCTCATACTTGAAGACGGGTGAATAAATATTTCTCCAAGAATAAAATCAAAGTCCGGTGTTATTTTTATAGGAATGATATAACCTAATATAAAAAAAACTACTTCCTTTTTTGATCCTCTAGGCATGTGCGAACTTTAAAAGTTAGGAATATAAAAGTATATTTATGAAAAATATACATATATCTTAAAACTACACTTCATAGTACAATGTATGTCTAATATATGTATTTTCTCTATAAGTAAATTATGGGCAGTGGTATTCAAACTTATTTTTTACATGAATATAAACTAAGACGAATATGTATAATAACTTTCAAGGTAGATTCATGATTGGGATTTATAGAAGGCATTATTTTTATTACAAATATTTATAGATAAGTTTCTTAAACTTTCAATATAAAAACTTTTACCTTTAGAATAATATGAAAGAAGTTCAACCTTTATATCATAAATTATATATGCTTTCCACAATTTCAATAATAATATTATTCTTTCAATTCAGCAAAGAGTAAGATTTTTATATTGACTTTCTTTTATTTAGATCTAAAAGGATATACAAAATTTTTGTGAATGGAAAGTATATATAGATAGTATTTTTATCAACTTTAAGTTTCTACATAAAAAAATGAAACGTTACACTATTTTAATCTTTCGTACATTCAAATAAAGATACACTTTTACTTTTACAACTTCAAATTTCTTCAGACAATCAGTTTTAAATGTTTACAATTATTTCATATGGCTTGATTAACACGTTTATAAAAACAGCTTTCCACAAATCAGAAGAAAGTTTCGGTTTTCCCAATTTTCGATAGGTTCATAAATATTCTGGTATAAATACCACTTCTAAAGTTGGCAACGATGCACTACTAGAAATGTTTCGATCCTTAAAAAGTGCATGGGGCTTGAAAAGTGAATTGGTTTACTTGTTAGTAATAACACAATTGAAAAATAATATTTTAAGTTTTCAAGTAAGAACTGGTTCTAACTAGATCCAGCTTGTTCCAAAGATTATTCAAGACAAAGTGAAGAAAACAGTAAATACAAGGTCTCCACGTTACGACCTACTTCTCACCAAACACCTGTATCCTTTAAAAATCACGTCCTAGCTTGCTCCGCACGCATCTCTAACCTTCGTTGTTAGCTCCTGTCTAACAAATGCTCAATCTTTCCTTTAAAAAAATCTTTCCTCCTGGTGCGAAACAAGTTGTTTCCCCACCTCTGATCACTGTAGATATAACAAAAACATATGCGTTGACCCATTTCAATAAACAATTGATTTTCCTGTGTGTCAATTCATTTCAAAGATAGAAATTATAATATCTTACTGCGCGGTGATTCGATGCCCATATCTAAAATCTTCTATTGATTCTTTGTTCAAATAAAAATAATAAGTCCATACCCGATTTCTGTATTAAAAATATAAAACTAAAACTTCTTTTTATATTTCATAAAGAGAAACTTTCTTCAGTAAATATTTTCTTAAATAGTTTGAATTGTGAATTTACTTGTTTCTTCATATTAACCTTTTAAAAATATACGTTTAAAAGTAATCAATGTTAGAAGGTCTTAAAGAATAGTTTATTATGATTGAGTTATAACAAAAGAAGTTTAAAATAATGAATTTTATGTTAAGGATTTTTATCTTATTGTAGGATAATCATGGAAATGAAGAAACTTGCAGTTATAAATACCATAGAAGAAGATGATCAGTCCATTGCAAATCTTGAAGAAACAGATACATCTAACATAATTATTTCATGTACTACTAATACCAGTATTATTCCTGCTATAGATATCAGTCAAGTAAACACCGAAGATTTAACAATTGAGGGAAATGAAGACATAGTATTTAATGAAGTTTTTAATGTTCTTCATTCAAATGGAGGAAAGGAAGTTATAGTTGTTAGATAGGTGCTTGGAATTTTTTCATTTAATAACGACACAGCAAGCAATTTAGAGTGGTGTTATTGTTACTCTACTTGTGTGGATGGGGATGGTATTTGGAAGGCTACTAAAGAATGGTATCCTGTAAACCCGCAGGAGACATTATTATGTGAATGATGTTTCTTCAAATTTCATTATAAAGAACACCATAGTTGTAAAATGCAAGAAGAATCAGTTTTACATAGTCGTGCAGTGAGTAGTATTTTAATGGAGGAACGACTACAAGAAATATATGACCAATACAACGTACGCCATTACAATTCAAATGAAGAGGTAAAGAGAATATTCTTGGAAGCATTGATTCATACGTCAAAAATTGAACCAAAGAAATGACAAGATTAGTTTTAGAAAAATACTTTTATTCACTTGTGAAGTAAAACAATTCAGCTATGTTTTTTAGAAAAAATGATGAATGTAAAATAAAATTAAATGATTACTTTTTCCGAAATATCAACAACTTCTCAATGAATATGAGAAAGAATAAAATATTTTGTATATTTCTCTCTTTTATTTAACTTAAATAAAAATATAGATCACATATTTTTAATTTTTTTTAGTAGGTTAGTTATAACATTAATTCTTCATCCCAAGTTTAACATAGAACTTCTTTCAATTCTCTTAATTAATATTATTAACTTACAAATGTCAACCTAAATATGATGAATGATTGTGAAATTATTATTATCTCTAGATCATCTAAGAATATTTAAGTATCCTTTTTCTAAAGCTACAAGTATTAAAATTATTTTAACAAAGCTTTTATTATATGCTAGGTTATTCTTAAAACTTCAAAACCAACTTTTATTATACGAAATTAAGATTTCAAATTTAACAAATAGAAAATAATTTGTGAAATTAAGATTTCAAGTTTAATAAATAGTAAATAATTAAAATTTTATTTTGACTATTTTCGTACTGTAACTTATTTTTACTATAACAAAAGTTTTATTGAGAAAGTATTCTTTTCTTAAAAGTTTCGAAACAAAATTAGTTTGGTGAAAATAAAATTTTCAAGTTTAATAAATATTAATTCATTTTACTTAATGAACTTTATATTTCAGTTTTCTTTCAATAACTTATTTGTTTTCGGTTAAACAGTTTTTATTTTTATAAAAGTTTGAAACAATAAAGTTTTACTTTTGTAAAAATTAATTTTGCAACTTATTGATTATACTTAAAATCTAGTATTATATCTTATTTTCTTTTCACCATTGAAATTTTAACAATGTTAACTATTTTAATACTTAAAGTTTATGAAACTAACTTTATTTGAAGAAAATTTTATGCATGTTAATAATTAGAAAATAATCTAGTTAAAAATTAAATAAAAAGCATAATCTATTTTACAAAATAAAATTTTAGTTAAACGAAAAATAATTTCGTTTCAAGAAAAATTTTTTAAATTTTTTATTCTGCACTTAAAGTTTATATAGAAATTTCATTTGAAGAAAATTTTATGTACGTTAATAATTAGAAAATAATCTAGTTAAACAATAGTTAAATGAAAAGCATAATCTATTTTATAAAATAATATTTTAGTTAAACGAAAGTTAAAATTGAAGAAAATAATTTTATTTAAGAAAGTCTTATAAGCAATTTATTTTGCAGTTAAAGCTTATAAAGAAATTTTTATGCAAGTTAATAGGTAGAAAATTAGTTAAACAAAAATGTTAAATAAAAGGTATAACGTATCTTACAAAATAATATTTTAGTTAAACAAATAGATGATTAAAATTAATTTTACCTCAAGCGTATTATTTACTTCAATGAAAACAAAAAATTGATTTAAATTATTTTTCCTTTTATAAGATATTTATTTATTAAAACCATTTTTACTTAACGCTTCCTTTAAAATATAAATATTCAATCTTTACTATTTTTAAAATTAATGTATCATTCAAATTTTAATGAAAAGAAAAGTAATTCCCATATTTTATTTCTGAATATTTTTTCTTAAATTATCATTTCATGGCTAAATAAAAATCAGGTTTTATATAATTTTTATAAATTTATTTCATACTCGTAAAGATAGTAGTATAATGGTCTATATACAATAGCAAGATTACAATTTTATCTTGAACAAATTTTTAACAACTTTTGAACTTTGCAAGCTTAACCATTATTGAAGTTACATACAATTTCATACAGCACAGCCGTTCAGTTGCTTAGGTTAATGGTAAGTACAACATCTCACGTTAACATTAAAATTTAATGAAGATAGCGAAGGACAACCTTCATCATTTACATCTTTTACATTGTTTAATTGAAACAATTTTTTAATCCATTGGACTTTTTCAGTCCCTTTACAAAAGAATATTGCACCAACTTCACAGAGTTGTGCAATTATTCTTCGAATATGAGTTATACATTAACCATTTAAAGTATCCCATGATAATCCATGAAAATTTTCAGTTAACGATTCACATTGTTTTTGATAGCCTATTGCTAATTCTACCATTTCACATGGAAGTTTTACCATACAATGAATCATTAACGTAGCATCATTTGATACTATAGATAATTCACGAGCAATAAATTCAGAGGATGATATTGTAAAACCTTACATATCAATAATATATTCTCTTGAACAAACTAAAGATTTTACTGGAATAAATTCTGGTTCAATAATAGTTAAAATGACTTGTGCAATAAATTCTGTATCTTGAAAAAGAATTCTACATTTCTCAAAAAAAAATATCCACTGAAATAGTTATATGTCCTTCGTTCTTATAAATGTCAATAATCAGTAAATGTTTTGTGATCATTTACATGATTCATTAAATGTTTTGATATAACAGATCCGGTATTGCAGTGATATATACACTGATGAGTAATGTTTAATGTACATCCACTACATATTTCAATTGTATCGCATTTCTAACACTCGGAAAATTTTTCTATGAAAAATTAGAAATTGTTAAAATAACTACGTTTTTACTGTTTTAAATATAAATGAGTCTAAAATAAACGTAGCATTGCAAAAAGTGCACTCTATCTTCATTCACACTAACAGTTCAAATAACGAAGTCAGTGTTTTCATAACCGTATAATATATCTTTTCAAATGAGTTTATCTCTTACCTCTTCCACTTTACGTTCAAGCAAGTTTCGTAAACCACATTCAAAACTCACTATTTTAAATCCACCAGAATTTTCATGGTTAGCTAAATAGGCATTATATATTTGTATAAAATTATTAGGTTTAAGCACTGCGTTCCAAGTATGATCATTTAAAAATTCAATACGTTCTAGTTTATTCAACTCTCAGCTGAGACAAGCGTGTGCTACCTGATTAGGAAATATTATAAAAACAGGCAGCACAAATTAAATGTGTATTAAGGCAATTAAATTTGTCTATAGCGTTCCAAGTACAAAGTTCTTCAATAGCATTAATCCCGCACTCACAAGTCGGAATATTAGGTTTTCCAACATTTTCACAAGAAATAGTTTCAGCAGCATGTGTGTTTAATTCAAAAGATTTTTTCAAAGTTAGTGAACACTCATTCTGAGAATCACCATCAGAAAAAACAGTTTGATTCAGTAATGTTTTCTGCACTATGTAAATCACTTTCAACAGGTTTTGATAAAACAAAGTTTGATTCAATAATATTTTCTGCACTATGTAAATCACTTTCAATAGGTCTTGATAAAAGAAGGTTTGATTCAATAATATTTTCTGCAGTATGTAAACCATTTTCAACAAGTCTTGATAAAATAAAGTTTGATTCACTCTTTGAACCACTATTCACTATTACTGAAGATTCAATAAGACAATCAAAACTAGTCACTAACGAAGGACTAGGAGACCTATTTTCAATCTGGATCAAAGCTAATACGGCACGTTCCGCTTCTTGCACCGCACAAACAAAACTGTCTGATGATTAACTCTCATCACACCACAATAAGTTTTGCGAAGACATAATAAACTGAGACTGGTTTACCTGCTGTTGCTACAAGTCTAGTCCTGCACCTACTGATGAAAACCATTCACCTTTTTACTTTTCATTGTCCAATGAAGAGGCACTTTCACTTTTAAACGGGGGAAAATTTATTAGTTATACCATAAATATCACCTTTAATTTTCAATAATAATTAAACAGTACGTTAAGTTTGTTCATATGTAATAATAAATCGGTTTTTAATGCAGTATATTAAAATTTGTAAGTGGTCTTCCTACTAACATGCACCAAATCTATCCTTTATGAGTAATTCTTCACGTAGTTCCACTATTTTGTTTTCTAATAGAAAACGAAGTCCATAATCAAAGTTAGCTTTTAAATGATTAGATCCAGGATGAGTATTCACATAACAATTAAATATATCATCTATATTCTTTGGACTTAATAATACTCCATATACACTATCATTCAAAAACTGAAGTCGGTTCTCCTCACTTAATGGTGTTCCACGAATTAAATATCCCATACACTCATGTTCACATTTATCCTTATTCCAAAATGCACATGCAGAACAAAGCAAAATATCTTTACTGTTCCAATTACGAATTGATTTTAGTATACAGAGATGATCAACCCATTTTGATCGACATCCACAGGAAGACTTTGCAGGCAATGAAGATGGTAAGTTAACAATGGTATTTTCACTACCGTTCTGTTCCATGGTTACAACAAGACAAAGGTTTAAATTATAAATAGGTCACTGAACAGTTAGGTAGAGAACAAGATTCAACTTGTTTTCAGCATAAAATATGGTAAGAAAAATACGATAGTGAAATATCACCGATGGTCTAGTCTATTCAGTACTTTAAAAGAACTATGTCAACAACAAATCAACCTAGCTAAACCTTAATGGTATGTATTGTGCATAATCATATAGACTTTTAATTATTTGTATATTTCATGTAAACACTTATAATTTTACTTATTCAAAGTTCTTAAAGTAAATTCAAATTTTACTTCACCCATTTAGAGTAAAAGCAAACTGCGAGGAAATTCCTCAAATAATTCAAAATCCACGTAATTTCAAATAAAAACAAGAAAAATTCAGAATATTCATTATTAATCTACATATGCCTCTCTTCGTAATCTGGTTCTGCAATAGCGCCTTTCTCATTTAATTTTGAATGAAAGTAAATTGCGAAGAAAATATTCAAAAATTTCAACAGTGTTAAAATGAATATGTTCCGAAATATACACATGATAAATATTAAAAAAATTCACAGCATCCATTATTAGTCTATACGTACGTCTCCTTAAAGACCTTTCTTCAACTATATATCGTGTAACACAACGATGTCTCTGGCGATTGCGAACATTATAGAAACATTCAGCACTTAATAAGTTTTTATATTTCCAATTTTCGATAGCTTCTAAAATACGGTTGTCATCAATCGTATAATTCACACATCCGCATGAATTTTCAATTTCACTAGAACACATAGTGGTAGATGAAACTCCATTGTCGTGCACAGCACTATCAGTTTCCTCAGCACTAGAAACATAATATTCTTCATCACTATCTGCATTAAATTCTAAGTCTAAACTTGAGGTAGATGCACTACGGTAAATACGAGGATCATTCTCCGCCAACGGTCCATCGCCTTCATCCGCACTTCGATCTTCGTAAAAATGCATGATACCTTTACTAGTGTCACAGCACAACTGTGCACAAAAAATTTAAAAGTAAGTAACTTTACACATCATGAGCTATTTTGTAACTAACAAGATTTAACTGGTTCTGTATAGTTAAATTCCAGTGAGCATTAGCGGAAATGCAAAAGTACAAATTAAGAACAGTTCAACTTAAATGACCGCATTGTATAAAAACAACTTGTCATAACACGCTCCAATCATCAAAGAATGCGAAACAGTAAATGTTATGTTGAAGAAACAAAATATCAATCCATTGGCGCCACGTCAATCAAATACCAGATATAAAGAGAAACCTCCTCCCAGTCAGCACAGCTGCACTACAAGAAAAACTTCCGCGTCGGCTCCATTGAAAGAAATAATTGGCGCCACGTCAATCAAATACCAGACATAAACAGAAGCCTCCTGAGCAGCACAGCTGCACTACAAGAAAAACTTCCGCGTCGACTCCATTGAAACAAACAATTGGCGCCACGCCAATCAAATACCAGACATAAAGAGAAACCTCCTCCTGAGCAGCACAGCTGCGATATAACAAAAACTGCGCATGCGCAAAACATTGGTAAGATAGAATCTTCGATGTGCAAGACGTATAAGTGTATACCTCCCGATGACGGCGAATGAATAATCCGTCAAAATAAAATAATGTAAGCCACCAGAAATAAATCATAGTCCCTCCTAAATATCTTTATACTACATGAAATATATTCTATTACCATATGTTCCATAGTTTTCTGCGATACCGGGTTTCGCGGCCGGGTAATCGACGCGGGGCGGGGCGGGGTGGGGACCACAAATAATAAAATGGTGGCCGATTAAATTTAAAATATTCAATTTATTCATAATTAATTCATTGATTCATCGGAAACATCTTCTCCAATATTACATCTACGACCTTCCTAGTTCTCTACCACCTCCCTAACACCTCTCTGGCACCATCACAGCCTGCTATATACAACACGACTAAGCAACCCTTGTCCCTGGCATGTAGGCAACCTTAATATTGTATTAAGTTTACTAATCTGTGCAGTGTACCTGATTGAAACATGATCATATCGTTTATCATTGAAGATGAACCGAACACATCTATTTCGCAATAATTTTAATCTTGTTGCTAGACTGGCAGACAGATCATTATAAACTACGTCACAATAATCAAAGATAGGAACTATGAAAGACTGTATCAAGGTGATTTTAACTCGTTGTGGCAGAAAGTTTTTCAAGAGATTGAGTGTATGTATTTTCATGTGCACTCTTTTGGATATTAGTTTAACATGTTCTGACCATGATAAAGTTTCGTCAAAAACTATACCGAGACTTTTGACTTCATCTTCTCATTTTGTTTCCCTATTAATAATGTACGTTTTTGGCACGTATGAATTTAGATTTATTTTTGCTAACATTATATGGACCCTATATTTTTACATTGAGATTTGCTTGGATTTAGCAACAAATCATTATATTGTAAGAGACCCTAGAGTTGCGAGAACGCGTTATTGCATTCTTTATTCACTATTCAAGCCAAAGATAGAACTTTGACAAATTAAAAAAAAGGAGGATATCAACCTCAGCTATGAAATTCACGTAACAGTGTACGTGTCGTGTGACATTTATGTACCCACGTTAACTATGTGCAACACAAATAAACATGTTGTTGTCCTGATTTTTAACTATTATGTAACCTTCATGTCCTCATGTTATGTAAATTAGACTACTTCACTTGACTTTTCCTGTTGGTATGTTTTGTTGAGCAGGATCCAGCATGCCAGGAGAACAGCACCCAGTTACGGGTGCATTTGCACCCGGAATTAAGAACTACAGACCTCAAGGCTTTCAGGAGAATGCTCTTACTAAATGAAATATTACAAAAAGAGGTCATTTATGAAAACGAGGATCACTTAGCCAGATCAGTCAGTCAGTGCAGTAGAGTCTGTAGTTAAGTTAAACTGTTCAGTCAATCGGTCTAGAGGAAGAAGCTATGTGTCAGTACCCTAATGTTAAATATAGTTGTGTGGGACATATTGAAACTAAATAATTATATTTGACTCCCTACATTACGTGATCAATGTGAAGGTCATTTTGCCGCACACACAAAGTCATTTTTTTAACAATCGTGGATCCGGCTTTAATGGTGGAAAAAAAAAAAAAAAATAGGTCCGTTGATAGAATGCTTAAGAAGCTAAACAAATGCGTGAGAGATTCTGTGGTTTGGAAGGTTTAACATCTGTATTCTGTGGCTTAACGTTTGGGTTATAACTCTTTAGCATGTTTTTTAGTTTCTCAGCAAGCTCCCGCATTTCCTTCCTTCCAGATTGGCAACTCTCCCGCATTGGCAACTTCTCTAGGTTGGCATGTATGCAAAGAGTGTTGTGTACATAGCCGATGTGTGATTGTATTTGCTCCACCAATCGACACGTCAGGAGAAAATGCCTTCAGGGCAGTTCGTACTAAATGTTATTGTTTCAGCAGTGCTTTAAATATAAGGGATAGGAGAACTAAGGTTTCTTGTTTAACGTAACTTGAAGTTATAGTAAAATATAGAATAGCTAAATTTAAGACATTATTCTCTTAAAACAGAAATAATTAGTATCTATAATCTTATTGTCTTTCATAAATAAAGTGTGATTGATTAAAGCGTGCAGAATTCCTCACACTAAAACAAGAAAAAAAGTTCCTTTCACGACATTTCGAAACATGTATAGTTTCGGAGCTACAGGCGATCAAAATTCCTGCAGTTTCGGCACAAATGACGTCACATTTCGGCCAGTAATGGTGCAAGCTAGAATCGAGCTAACAGTTCAAACTCGAAGTCATACCCTATTTAAGCAATGTTGATAGCTGAGAGAGTGCCGCAAAGACACATTTCGCCCCATGAGAATTGCTCGAAGAATTTAATGGTTTAATAGGGTAAGAATAGAAATGCTCTCTAAGTTGCATTTACCAATCATTAACATATCGTAAATAAAAGCATTGATGTATTCGAAAGTAATTTGCTATGCCGACCGTCTTTACAATATTTGTGACGATACCGCCTAACTTTCAGCGCCTGTACTTCCCAAACTATGACACATGTTAGGAATTTATTTAAAGGAACTTTGTCTTTTTTCGGTGTTAGAGATTTACCCTAATA
>JAGDQP010048766.1:0-14668 GCA_022664845.1 Lepisma saccharinum
TTTATAAACATGTTGGTACAGAAAAATTGAAATAAGTTTCGCAGCATGTACCAATATCATTAGCTTACGAGGTAAGTACCCGACCACAACCCTTTCGATTTCGCTCAAATTTTCGGAAGAAGTGCAGACCATTGACCTACACATTGCTGTTCTGGCGTTCTATTCGCAAATGCTTAGTTTCGGAGTTACAGGCATGCAAAATCAGGGCGGCATCGTCACAAACGACGTCATATCTCCAGAAAATAAAAATAACGCAAGCTCTGTCGGTTTAGCAAATCACAACAATATATGTGCCCAATATATCAATTTCAGAAAATGTTTATGATTGGAGAATGGCGCGAGATTGGAGAAGGAGAGTGCAATACTTGCCCTGTGAAACCAGCCACGTATCCAGAATTTGGTTTTGGAAGGGGTCCAAGGGCTTCCGGGAGGCATATATAATTACGCCTGCAGTTATACTATCTTCCCTAAAACTATGAGTTTGGGATGATCCGGACCCCCCGGACCCACCCTCTAAATACGTCCCTGTGTGAAACTATAGTAATTCCTTAATAAAGAAATTCCTACGTAGGGAAACTGTCTCTGCAGCAGCACGTCAATCATAAACTTTTCTGAAATAGATGTATTGGGTGTAGCTTCGATTGTGACTAGCTAAACATGGTTTGAGTGACGTTATCTGGAGATAATATGTCATTTGTGGAAGCACCGCCATAAATTTGCACGCCTCTAGCGGCGAAAAGAAACATCTCTCAAAAATTCTGCAAAGGAATTTTTGTCATGTTTTGAGGTCCTCCTACATGGTGGTATAGTTTTGATTCGCCAGTTTCCAACATCCTGAATTTGTCTCTCTCTGTGTGGGGAGGGTATATTTCACTAACACACGCAGATATAGATACACAGACAAATACCGGGTGTTGGAAAACTGGTGAATCAAAACTATACCACCATATAGGGGACCTCACAACATGACAAAAATTCCTTTGCAGAATTTTCGAGAGATGTTTATTTTCACCGCTAGAGGCTTGCAAATTTATGGTGGTGCTTCCACAAATGACATGAAATCTCCAGAAAATGTCACTCGAACCATGTTTAGCTAATCACAATCGAAATTACATCCGATACATCAATTTCAGCAAATACTGCAGAGACGGTTTCTCACGTAGGAATTTCATTACCATGCAATGAACATATTAACACAATTCTTTTGTATTTTTAAAATTGCAAAATGTTTAAAGCACCTTGCATGGTCTATATGGGTGAAAAAGTGAACTGATGAACTATGAAAATGGAACGCGTGATGTCGGTGAAAGGTTTAGGTTCTGGAAAGATTAAATTATCAAAATTAACCGGTTTGTCCACGTCTCTATCTACATACCTGTGTTGACACGTGATTTATCGCATCACAGTGATCTCTAGTTGTGGATTTAAGAAACAGTAAGGACCTGAAAAATGTTGCATTAACAAAATAAATGAAGTTGGTCTGAATATGTTACTCTTCAGTTTATCCTCAGTCGGATCAAACTCCCAGGATTACTGTTCCAAATCCAAATACCATATGAGTTTGTGACCTATGTATACAGTTCCAAAAGTGTGTGTGGATACCAACGTAAATATATTATTAAATAGATATTGTGCCTCGATGATGTGGGAATAAATAAAACAATCAAATCCTTGTTTGTATGCAGTCCAGACACCATAGACGGTGTTGAATTACGTAAGGGGTTGGATGTTACGTAAAGTCAAAGTTCATCTAACTAGTTCATAAAAAAATAAACTTCATTTGTGGCAAAATCCCTTCTGTTAAATCAAACATATAGTTTTAAAAAAGGAAAGAAATTGAAGCATGATATAAATACAAAAACTTCATGAAAAGACGAGATAGGTCAACTTTGTTGTTACAGTATCTATTTGTCATGATACCTCACTACATTTCGGTGCTTGTAGCTCCGAAAATCTGATCATCAGCGGGTTCCTGATAGTTGATAGTCAATGGAAAAAGTTTTGTGGACTTTCGATATCGAACCGATCTTCCTCTGTGAAGAGAAATTTTGAAACAGTGTCTCCGTCTACTTTTAACTTTCGCGAGACAAATGAACTCTATTTACAACTTAAAACTTTGAACGTGACTTCTGACGTATGCTACTGTTAAATGATTACAAATATTTAAAATGTAATGTTTTTGCCTTTTGTGCAACGCGAATAGAGTATTATCCAGCGAGTATGCAGCAAATTTAAGGAGAACAAATTTTATAAATTGTTAACCCGGTCGGGCGCCAGCTATGATCTTTATTTCTTTCATCTTGTCTCCTTACTTCCATCAACAACACGGTATTGCTCTCACATAGAAGCATTTTGTATACAAAGATATTGCCTCATAGCACGATTATTGTAGACGTAACTTCGTACAATGTGCTCGCTGGGGCCGCTGGCTGACTTCAGCTGAAGGAGATTTGTTCGAAACTTTTTTTTCGCGAGTAAAGTGTTTTCTATTTTTTTATGTATGTGCTCATGTTGTGTGTGTGTGAATTACTTAGCTTAGTAACGTTACTCAGGTCAGCGGCATGAGATTAATAGAGATAATTAAAATCCGAGATATAGATAAGAGAAATGTAGGTACCCATAACTTAATTTAACTGTAATTAGTATAATCTAAGGAGAAGAAAAACCTTTATCACTGAGATCGTATTCTGTATCTGCAATATATTTTCGTAAGCCGTCAAGGTGGTTCTTTACTCGTCCATAACTTTTGAAGTAGTCCTTTCAGTGAACATATATTGCAAGTAAAATTTGCTCAAATGTTCTGATAAAGTTTTAGTGTCATCTTTAATTGCTGCTTACTTATAACGAACTTCCTTGATCTGTATAAACTTTGCTGAATGCAAATGTTCATTCTTTAGCATGATATGTTCATGTTTTTGTGGTGTACTTCGCAAGTTCTCCTTGCATTAACCAGGCATTGACCTTTCGTTTTGAAGATCCTGCAACTTCTATACTAGTCTATGACATCGGCATTAATTCATTTTTGAGTACCAACTGCTGGTTTAGTTGAATTATATGCATTCTGTTCATGATTTAGGTTACACGAATAACCAAGCATGTAGGCCTAAAGCTTAGGTCAGTGAAAATTGTAATAAAACATAACTATTTATTTATTCGTATTCTTTTTACAAATGATTATGAAGTTTAATAATTTTCGTAATTTTTCATGGTTACTGGTTTCCATAGTTACTAGTCACTGTAATTACTTGTATCTTCAGAAATCATTACGGTTTATTTTCTCACTTTAAATCGAGCCTTTAAATCTTACATGACCGATCAAAGACCACTAATGTCTTGTCCTGATTTCTGGATATATCAAGCTTAAGACTTGTCTATATTAAAATTTAAATCAGTTTTTCGGCATACATTTCATGGCTTCAAGTAAATCTAAGCAATTCAAGGAGGGAATATGAGATCAATAAGAGCTTTGCGTATTATTCTGGTAGAAATATATATTAATATATTGGAGTAACGGAAGGAAAATATCACCAAACTACAAAATCAGGATGGTTTATTTCCGAGTTTTGAACGTGGTACTTTCTGAATACAAAACCAAGAACTGTAGTATTGAAAAAAACACACTCGATATATGAGATCAACCATGTTACAATTAACCTCTAACTCGTATCAGGCTATGATGTGATTATTAACCTGTAACTCGTACCAGGCTATGATGTGATTATTAACCTATAACTCGTATCAGGCTATGATGTGATTAGTTCGTAGTTCGTGCGTTGTCAGCTCCTATTGCAGTTTTTATTATACATGCATTTGTGTATATTTGATCCTCAAAACAGTGTTTAAAAATTGTTTATGACTATCGAGTATATTCATTTCGAACTGCGATTATGAAATACTACAATATGCTTTGATTATCTCACGAAACAGTAGATCTAACCTAATCTAACTTATATATGTGAAAATTGAACAACAAGTTCTGCTTACAAGATGAGTTAATACAGGCCCTAAAATTAACCCCTTGCGAGAAAAAAATATATTTCAGACCATAAAAGACAAAAGTTAAGAACCATACAGAACAGAAATAACACACTTTAAAAGAAATGCGTGATTTTTTTTTAGGTTTATTCTTAAGAATTGTAATTAATGTGTGCAAGAAGTATTGGTAGTTGAAGTTGACTTTGGCCAATATATTTTTTCTTAATCCAAATTTGCCCATTCTGACAATACTGAGCTAATACGTTACAAGCACAGCACATGGATCGAAAATTCATATCGAATATTGATTTATTATTGCATATTATGGAACTTAGAAAATGCATTTATCGACCTTGTTTTATAAATCATTGTACTAGAAATTCACCATAGTTATTTCCTCTGTACCTTTTGCAAAACATTTGTGCGTCCAGGGATGTCATCTTTTCTATTGTGTAGCGCCTAGATGTCACGATATTAATGTAAATCAGTCACATTATAGAATCCGTTAATGTAAATCAGTCACATTATAGAATCCGTTAAATGTAAATAAATCACAATATAGAATCCGTTATCGATAGATAAATCACGTTATAGAATCCGTTAATGTAAATAAATCACAATATAGAATCCGTTAATGTAAAATAAATCACATTATAGAATCCTTTAAATGTAAATTAAGCAAACGAACAACAATATGCATGACTTTCTCTTCTAGAATTTGAAATCTTCATATCAAATTTTCTAAACCTTCAATCCTTATATTCTATCATAGTTTTATTTATTAAATAAATCTTTTCATCATTTAATATAAAGAGAGCATGTTGATTTCAAAACTTTTTTTTTTATTAAGAGAGTTGATCCAGAAATATGGTTCCCAAAGAGCTCCAGCCGCACGGGAAGGTGCGAGGCGAAATCCGGCAACACCGCTATGCGCGGCTGTTCCCCCATTCTCGATTCCGAGATGGTGGTGCTCATTGTTGCTCCCGCCAAGTGCGAGATTCGTTCCGTAATTCGCTTTTTGCACCCCAAAGGGACTCCACCCGTGGATATTCATCGTCAGTTGACAGAGGTGTATGGCGACAAGTGTATGTCCGTTCAACACGTCCGAAAGTGGTGCAGGGAGTTTAGTGCCGGTCGGAAGGACGTCCACGATGAAGAACGGAGTGGAAGACCGTCAGTTTCGGAGGCGATTGTCGAGATGGTCCAACGCGAAGTGCTTCAAAACAGGAGGATCACCGTCCGTGAACTTGTTGCTCGGATTCCTGGGAGTTCTTACGGTACAGTGGACAGAGCTTTGATTGAAAAATTGGGGTATCACAAGTGTTGTGCTCGATGGGTACCGCGTATGTTGACAGCAGAACACAAGGAGAAACGCATTGCCTGTGCTCGCCAGTTTCTTCAAAAGTGTCAAGAAGATAAGGAAGGATTGTTGGACTTCATTGTTACGGGAGACGAAACGTGGGTGTTTCATTTCACTCCCGAAACGAAACAAAAGTCCAAGCAATGGCGTCACTCAGGGTCACCAATCGCAAAGAAGTTCAAACGAACTCCTCCTGCTGGCAAAGTCATGACCAGTGTGTTTTGGGATCGTATGGGGATACTGCTGATCGATTTCGTGGAACCTGGGACAACAATCAGACAGTTATTGTGCAACACTAAGAAAACTCAGGCGAGCTATCCAGAACCGCTGGCGAGGACGACTGACAGCCGGTGTAACACTGCTTCACGACAACGCCCGACCTCACGTCTCCCGTCAAACCTAGGACCTTTTGACAAACCTTGGGTGGACTATCATGCCCCACCCACCGTACAGTCCGGACCTCGCGCCTAGCGATTATCACTTGTTCCCGAAGTTAAAGGAACACTTGAGTATCCAACGCTTCCGGAGCGACGATGAAGTCAAACACGAGGTGAAACGCTTCCTCAACGGGTTGGCGGCGGAGTTCTACGACATTGGGATACAGAAATTGGAGCACCGTCTACAAAAATGCGTAGAAAAAGATGGCGATTATGTCGAAAAATAGAGCAAAGTGTCTTCATTCCAACGATGTACATTGCTATGAGAATAAACAATGATGTCTATTTGTAAAATTGATGGGAACCTTATTTCTGGATCAACCCTCGTATTAAAAAAAGAAACAGTGCACAGAAATAAATCAGATTGATCACTATCGAATAATTTCAAATAACATCCTTCTGCGCGCATTTGCGTAGGTTCCCTCAGGAAAACTAGTGCATAAAATATTCGTTGATGCTTTCAGTCAGCAGTGGGAGTATTTAATTAATTACTCGAAAGGAAGGTTGAGTGAGTGGGTGGCTGGGGGGAGGGGGAAGGATTTTACAGAGTCAATCACTGGTTACATTTTCTGTTTGTGTTGACAAGTATTATAGAATCGGGAACAAGGGTTTTTGTTCTGTGGGATGTTTGTTCAATAATGATCTGTAATAGACTGCCATGGTTCACTTGAGCAAAAAAAAAAAAAAACTGTAATTATTTGAATAGTTTCCAATTAAGAGTAGGGTACTCAATGGATAATGCATGCCTTGAAAGAGCAACGAATTATTTTTATATTAATATTGCATAAACAGTAATTCATATTACCCTTCCGACAAAGATTAGAGAACATTTCAGAAATCTCTGGACATCTTCAAAGGACGCAAATGTAGTATTTCGTTGTTTGAGTAGTCGATGAATTGAATTTTTACCGCGTGGCTTCGTCATTTGGCCGTATGTTAAAATATGAAGCTCGTTTTAATCTCGGGGATTGTGGCTCAATTGTAGAGCGCTCACATCTTGTGCTAGGGATCGTCGGTTCGATCCCTGCTCATGCCATGTGATCATTATGGTGAACAAACACCGTGTGCGTGGGTTTTATCGGGGTTCTCCCGTTTCGTCCCACTTTCTTCATTCCATCAATTCATCCCATCATCGTTCATCCAGCCTGAGCCAGAGTTACCGTAAAAATTAAATTAAAATTCAATTCGATGTAAATCTGTTTTAATCTCGGGATATTTTCAGAAGGGAGGAGGGAAATTCTATTATTGTCTCAAGGAATGTTTGGTTGTTACTTTTGTTAATTGAAATATGATGTGGATTCCTGATACATTCCAACAATGTTACGTTTTTAAAGCTCGAGACGAGAAGGGAAAATATCTATTGTTTATTAGGCCTATTTTCTTTATAACATAATCCTAAAAACAAAATTGTGTCCAATTTAAATTTAAGAAAAATAATTTTTCTTTATAACTCAATATTCAAACCAATTACAGGGTTATAACATTTATTATTTACTGTACAAAACTTGGCATTACGCCGCTATTTTGATTTAAGATGGCTGGCTAAAACGTTATATTCTTTTCCTCCCTTTTCTTTTTAAAAAAAATATAAGTTCAGATGAGACCAAATTCACAAATAAATTGACTATGAACGTGGTATGCTAAGTTCCGTGCTATATCCATCGTGTCAATTCCACTGTGACATCTTATTGTGCCAACAAGTGACAGCATGCTTAGAAGATTTCAGATAATTATTGTATTCTTGTCGACTTCCTCGTCATTTTTTAAATCCATAACTATTTTGATTGGCTTTGTATAGTATTGGCACTGTAATTGTTGTTTATGCGAGTGGTTGTATTTAACATGTAATAAAGTGTATTTTGCGTTATATAATTTGAAATAGCTACAAATAAAAGACGCAAGCCATCTCGTAACCTTTATAGCTGAAATTGAAGAAATACTTTTCAAGGAACTTTTATAGTAAATTTGGATGAATACGAAACATGATCGATAGCATTATTTTTTTGATTGGTCAGTTCACCTTACACTCAACTTCTTTTCCTGCAATGTTCATTCGGTCAATTATTAGATTCAAATACGCACTAACTCTTCTTAACCGAAGAGAAACAGAGGTAAAATTACATTAAAAAAAAAAGAGGTGAAGTAAGAAACACTTGTGGAAAATTACCTATTTACGTGTGCACGCGCCGTCCCTATTATGCATGCGTCGGGTTTGGCGTTCTGAATTGGAGGATTATCAGCGAAGTGAATGCTGACTCATTTTGTGATGGAATTTGTAAAACGCCGCGGCTGAATTGACACTGCGGACTTGGCACGACCTCCAAGAAACAAGGTATAGGCCTACTTGTATAAATGTATAATTATGCAGTGGCGCCAACTTTTGTAAAAAGGATTCAAAGATTTAGGTCCGGAAAAATTCGGGACATGGATTCAAGAAAAAGGACAATTTCGACCCAATTGGGACGTCTGGTCACCATAGTTTGCTGAAGCCTTTTAAGGGTATGTAAAATTGAGGGACACGCTTTAGGGTTCGTATTCATGTGTTAAGCCTAGTGCGTAGTAAACTGTGTCCATAACATGTTTTCAAATCAGCAATCTACCATATTGACGTGTTAGTGCACAAAAGTGATATGTCCAGTTTTGGTAAATCAGGACATATCACTTGTCGACTAACACGTCGATATATCTCGTTGGTCCTTCATAATATTATTTTCTATCGTATTTTAAGCCCGAAATTTATAGCTGAAATATAACCTTTGCTTTCATTACATTTTGTTATCAATGGTTAAGATGTCTTAAACAACTTCACTTAATTGGCATTAATGAAATTAAATTTCTTCACATTTTTGTGAATTCCAAGCCCTGCTCTGGATAACTTTCGTAAGTTTCTTTTACCATATTTTTTACTGGCCTTCCACTGGATGATTGAGATTATAACAAACACCGTGCGCATTGTTGGATTTCATATGCCGCTTTATCTTAAGTTGTGTTTGAGTCCTGAATTGAGTACAGTAATTATAATTCTTACTGTTAATGTGTTGGATGTATCCTGATTGGGAGGCAATCCTCAAAACACCAAGAACTCACCAAACAAGCAGATATTGCGTGTCCGGTTTCCAAATGGAAATAAATCGAGATGTCCGGTTTTTAAACAATGTGGAGTTGGTAACCCTACCACGGGCCCATATAACTTGGCGCCACTGTAATCATGTAATGTGAAAATAGAAAACTTTTTGAAAATGAGCAAATTAGAAATCGTCGACACTTCGTATGATATGTGAGCTTACGTTCCAACCTTCTTTTAGTATTTGAAAATTTTGAAGTAAATTAAATTAATAATACTCACCTTGGAGTATCATGTACGTAGTTTGTTATTGTTCGTAAATGGAACAAATCCAGTTTAGGGTAAGCACGGTTAAACTAACCTAACCTTACCTAAGCTAAAGTAATCTAACTTAACATAAACTAACCACATCGAACCTGAGCTAATGTAACCTAAGTAATTTAAAGCAGAATATGTTCATGGTATCAAACAGTTCGCGTAGAAGGACCGCGCATACTCTAATCTGGAATAGAGGCCGAGTAATAGCTTCACTTTTAAATTTTGAATAGTCGTTTTAAAATTGTGGTAATAGTAACATGTATTTAGTTCTACTCACAATCAGTAATGATTTTTTAAAAAAAGAGAATCGATATAGGTTTAGTTTATTATGTGCAATAGAGTGGATTGAGGGAAGATGCCCATCAGGGAAAGATGTCTACAGTAGTGTGATTCCGTAATTATGATCCTAAATGGAAAACTTCTATGGTGTGAAAGAACTGGTCAGTATGCTCTCTAAAGGGCTGCAATATATGTCGCGTAGTCTGTCACGTGGAGACTAAGTCCCTTGAAATATAACAATTTCTTATTTTTTTTTTTAGACTAAAAATAATTTTCTGTAATTAGTAAACAATTTAGGATAGGGCTAAAATCCGTGACAGAGCAGAAAAATGAACTTGAATAGGGTACTTGTGACTGTCAAGTACTTGCTTACACTGTATCACAAAGAACCTATTAGCTATGCTTGTGGCGGGAAAGAGATGAAATGGCGTCTTACTCCGAAAGTGGGGATAGATGCCCACTGATTAAATGCAGTACATCAAGTAAGACTGTTTTCATTGTTTTCTGGTTAGACATTGATTTCTTTAAACTATTTTTCTTCAGTGGAATGGAATGATACAAGAACATTTGTAATTGGTAGTTTGTGTACGTATTCAGAAGAATTAGAATTTCATTTATGGCCTTTAGGTAACTATGGCTTAGGCCGGAATAGGGTGGGGTGAGGATAAGGGAAAAAAGTCAGCCAGGGCGTAGTTTCGAAGGCACCATCCCAGAATTAACTTTGTGTGACTAAGAATAACTCAGGAAAACCTCAGTCAAAATGACCGCCGCGGGGATCAAATCCAGGACCTACCAAATTCGAAGGCAACGCTCTACCAACTAAGCTACGTATACTCGGTACATTTGTAATAGAATGTATATGCAATGTGTTAAAGAACTATTTTTTTTTTCACACAAAACATAAAATTATTTCTTCATTAATAAACTAGTGTATATTCCATTATCGCATAAGTGTGAGAGAGAAATCTGTTCTTTCAAGCAGATGTCGTCAAGGTGGACATTGTAACAAATATTTTCTGAAGTGGACTTATTTATGTATTTTAGTCGTATGAGTCGTTTTATAGATGATAATGTGGACATGGAAGTGTCACATTTTAATTTCATTATTGTTCTCGTATATCTTAATTATAATGTATTATACATCTTCCCTCAAATGAGTGGACATCTGACACTGATGCCTGTTTTGATATGCCAGTTTAAAGGCTCATATATCCGGTGTGTATAGTTTAGCTTGATATACTTCCACCAGTATGAGCTTGAATGTTCAATATACGTATATTTGTGAAAATGTTTGATATTCTGTTTCTTTTAATTGCTCCACAATTAAATGGCTACTAGACGAAAACGTGTGGCATCTTCCCTCAATACACTTTAATCCAAAAACAATAAATCACTTCTTTATATGGAAATAATTTATTCCATCTTGATTTAAATTCTATCATTTTAGCGACTGTATTACATAATGGAAACTATTCATGTTTGTTGCATCTCCTTTGCTCTGTAATACAGGCTGCAGCTTAATCAGTGATAGATAAATATAAAACAAATTTAGATTCTAGTTCAGGACCTATGATTTTTATGGACAATTTTAATCTGGTGACGCTTTTTTTTACCAGAGCTACAACCTTTTTTAATCTGTATTTTTGTACTATACACACTCCAGTGATATTCCGCATATCACTTGCAGTTTCAGTATATTCTTCACATTCACCTATGATTTCTTCACCAGTTGATGCGTTCAGTAATCAGGAGATGCACAAATTTATAGCATTAAATTATTTTGTAATAGCTTTTTAAAAATATATAAACATATTGTATGCCAAAATATAGTATCCAGTCTTTTGTTGTTTGATGTTTTGTATCTTGGAATTAAATTGTGTATGTTTCGTGGTTCGTTGCTTTTTCAATATGCAGTTTGTAAGCGTATCTGCTCTATGATGTTGGAGTTCGTTGGACTTCTAAACTTTTGTATTTCTATTCGTTGTTTTGCGATTTTCTTTTGTTTTCTCTTTACATGAGAGTAGGTTTATATCAAGGCTTCTCATATTAGTCGTCGTCTGTATCCATCCCCATTCCCCACTCCTCCAACCCTCTCGGTTTTCTCTTTCTTTTATGCATCCTGATTCTGTTACTGCAAGCAAGAGCATTATGATGGAAAGGAGCGGTTAGGGAAACATCAGAAACGCACTGCAGACTTTCCATGTGTAGAATAATTTATCCTTTGCTTTCCTTTCCCCCTTTTTCCTTCTCTTGGCATATCATAATCGTGTTTTTTTATGAATATATATTATTGAGTTTCGAGTTTCTATTTCTGTTTTTTCCTCTTAGAAGACTGGAAACCAGAGGGATGAAATATTCATCATGAAGATCTCGTTCTATCTCTGCGTGTATGTTTTGCGCTTTCCTTGTTCCAAAACACATTCAGCTTACATTTCAAGTCGAAGGGAGAAAAACAAGTTAAGATAATTATAATGATAAAAAATGCATGAATTTTTATTGTGAGTTTACAAGAAAACTTTCTCTCCCTGGTTTTCAATTTCAGGGGGAAAATTAAAAACGCACACACTCATATATATGTACGGTTGCAGGAAGATTTGAACAGGGGTTGCTCAGTTAGAAGTCGAGCGTCTTACCGACTTCGCTAAACCGTCTGAGAGGGAGAGTACTAGATTGAAACAATTTAGAGAATAAAAATTCTTGCTGAACCTCAAACACAAACAAAGTTACTCTCACGACTTATGCCATGGTTTAATCACTTTTCCATTGGTCAATTAGGGATCACAATCCCCATTTATTGAGAATATGTTCCATTTCTATGAAAGCAAGCGCAGCATTTGACATGTTACGATAAGAGAGCAGTAATGCTGATGAAGTGTTTGGTTGACGCCATCTTGCTTGCTTTCATAGAAATAGAATATTCTCAATGAATGGGAATTCTGGTTATTAATTGACAAATAGGAAGTGATAAAACCATGGCATAAGTCGTGCAAGTAACTTAGTTAATTTTGGGGATTCCGCAACATATATTTGAACTCATACACTGTTTAAATCTATAGTGTAGTCGTTTAATTCAAATGTTGATCACTAAATATCGTGTGCATCTAGTACATTCTCTGACGATTTAGCGAAGTCGGTAAGACGCTCGACTTCTAACTGAGCAACCCATGTTCAAAACTCACTGCAGCCGTAACTTTTTTTTTCACAGTACCGAAATCAACACCGTATGTTGTGTTGATTTAACACATAAAAGTGGTAGTCACGCTGGGACACCGCATTGTGTTGAATTAACACAGCTATTTTTTGCAGTGTAGCGCTTGACGAAAAGTATTTTCTAATCGAAACGTATCAATACTTAAACCAAAATTAGTAAACATTATTTCCAATTTATGGAATAAGGAACACTGCAGTACACTTAACCTAGATGTGGCACAATAAATCATGTTATTATTTCTAGTTTTCTGAAAGGGGACATGGAAGGAAAATGTAGATATTTAGTTGTATATCAGCCAGCTTGTGACGAGAAGAGTGAACATGGAAGCCAAGAACGCGTAACAATTCGGGTTGTTTAAGCTACGTACTGATGGCATTGTTCTTTCGACTATAGCAAGATACAAGTTTAAAACAGAATCAATACGAAATAGATTAGAAATATTAACGATGTTCCAAATTGGGAGCAAGATTCAGTTTTAGGGGTGTTGTAAGTTTTGTAGATCATACACAATGAAGAAAGAATCCTGAATATATATAAATCTATGGAGAAGACCAAGTAAACGCATGCGTAGAGATCACGTGATCAGTGAACAAAGCTTTTTTGCCAAATACCACTCCATAGTCCTTTTGAGAATAAACTTTAGCGATAGGATTTTCTCCAATGAAATAGGAGGAATGGGATTTGATTCTTCTTTAAAGATATAGTATGAGAAGAAGATTTTGAGGCATTTATTTTCAAGTTTCACGTATTACAACAACCGAAGTGGTCAGATGGAGGGGTTATCTCCCCTACCACCATCCCTGAAAAGAAATACTGGTGTGAAGTTGGTTACTGTACAAAGTGCGGTGTGTTGGCGCCGTTAGTAGACAAAATTAAATCTCAACTAATTTGTGCAAAAGGACTTGAATTAGGTGGTTGTTACCGGTTGAAACCAAGTTTATATATACATATATAACTTTTCCGGTATTATGCAAGGCCAAAATGAAAATCACAAAGCGAAACGACGCGGGTGTAGAGATCTTGGCTGCGGCACTGTTTTTCTGGATCAGAGCCAACGAACAGTACATGGTTACAGTGCTGCCATCCGAAGCCTCGTTACGCGCATTCGTCATTGAAATCTTTTCGGTTTTTGTTTTCCTTTGGCTATGTATAAATCAGTGTCGCGTAGTCCCTGGTGGGCTTTGTTTTAGTTCAACATTAAGTGAGAATTTCCCTGGCTTACAAGCAATATATTAAAACACGTTAGGTCTTTTGGTGGTTGTATTACGCTATTGAAAGTTGCAATATAAGCTCAGTAATAATAATAAGAAGAAGAATTCGAATTTAATTTAACGAGTGACACAGGTGTGTGTGCTGTGGCACCTAGCATCTTCAATAATCTCATGTGTGATATCTTTTGACGGACGCGTATCCTGGGTCCTGAGAATCGAAAAAGTTATGACCGCTAGTTTTTATTAATCAGCCCAGCATTTGTCTGATAAAACAGGGAAAACAATGGAAAATCTGTGTGGATTCGAGTCCCCTAACTGGTGTTTTCCTCTGTCCCACCAGGGTAATGATGGTTTGGTACATTCAGTAAGGGCCGCCGCGATTGTGCTAATTCCTTTTTCCGTGTGTGTAAGACGTACACAGAAAGAAAGAAATTGTTTTCGGTGATCAAATGTGAACAACCAAATGTTTGGTTTTCAACGTTAAATTAAGAACTCATATTGTAATTATAAGACATCTGAAATTAATTCTAGTCCATCCATATAAAGATTCAGACTTTTATTATATTAAAATACTCAGGCTTTAAATTCCAACTGAAGGCTTAAATTGTTTAAATTGATAGAGACCAGAGAGTTCTTGTCCATATAAATAAAGTTGGAATTTAAAAGTTTGAATAATTTAGTATAGCAAAACTTGAATCATGACATGGATTTACTAGACGTATTTTATAATTACAGTTGGGATTCTCTGTGTAATGTTGAAAAACCAAACATTTAGTTGTTCGCGTTTGGTCACCGGAAACAATTTCTTTTTCT
>JAGDQP010048767.1:2570-14668 GCA_022664845.1 Lepisma saccharinum
GAGAACTGGAACTCACAAGTTATTTAATATAAATCAAGTACGTAAAATATTGTTATGTCTTTGTTCACGTCTTTAGTACTTACAGGTATATAGATTATTTTAAAACGAGTCTTCTTGTAATTATATTTACAGTTGAATGGAACAAATATTAACGTTTTCTTTAATGAAAAAAGAGGGTTAAAAATGTTGAACCCTTGTACATTTTAAAAATAAAAATATGTTTTTTGGGTCTTAACCCGATTTTTCCTTTAAAAAAAAATAACCCCGGGCTTTTATCCATCATTAATTCGGACGAGTACTGTCGCTGTGGACGAAGAGCATTCGTACGATTACGGACGAATAACCTCTCCAATTCGTTCGAACACACAATTCGCGGATTTCCTCATCCAGTGGAAGAGTGACCATATTTGATACAGTGGGTACATGGAAGTTAATACACTACAATTAAACACTGAACCACTCATATATAGGTTCAAGTACAGCAACCTAATTGCATACGTACACAGTAAATAATACCTGTGTTAACTTAACACTTTTCAGTTCCCGAGCGTGACTAACACTTTTAGACATCAAGTGTTTACCTGTCGCCAACTTGATCGTTCTCTTCATATAAATGGAACATTCTCAATGAATGATAATTCTGATCCTTAATTGGCAAATGGAAAAGTAATCAAACAGTGGCATAAGTCGTGCGAGTAACTTTGTTTGTGTTTGGGGTTCAGCAACATATTTTTGATGCCTACACTGTTTGAAGCTAACGTTTTATCTGTTTAGCAATTTAGCCCAGATAGTAAGACGCTGAACTTCTAACTAAAACAACCCATGTTTAAATCTCGTTCCAGCCGTACCGAAATCAACACCGTATGTTGTATTGATTTAACACTGGGACACCGAAAAGTATTGAATGAACACAGGCATATTTTACTGTGTAAACATTACTACCATATAAAAATTACCATGCTTTGAATTATTTAAAAAGACGTTAATTGTTTGCTTGTCTGTGACTTTCCCCTAGAAGTCCATTGATAAAACTTTCATATTCACAGTCTGTTTGGAAATTCACTGACTGATGAACATCACGTGGCGAGCATCTGCCACATTTCAACATTCATTTGGAGTTAAGATATTTCCATAGAGCGGTATTTTCGTAGTGGCAACACCAAAGCCGTTATACTTCTCCAAGTCCATTGTTGTCAAATTCATTTGAGTAGTGACGCGAGATCGTTAATGTTTAGATTGTGTATCACACGTGATGTCATTGAAGTTTCCAAGCATGTTTGAAATATAGGACAGGCCATTTTTTTTAAATCTGAATATTTTAAGACTTTACAACTCTTCTAAATTCTGATTGGTCACACTAAGATGGCGGACCAACATTTTAACGTTCCCTAATTTTGGTATATCCTCTAAATCGAACATTCTTATAGGGACTTCAAAGATGACATGTGTGAGACTGTTTATTTTCGTGATCTCTTGTGTCTGTTCGTTGTGTTCCTTCGGGGAAGGGAAATAGAATTTAGGGCCATATTTATGAATAACTCCCAGGGTCATTGAAATTATATGCTTCTGGCAGCCACCCACTTCTTGGGAGTGATTTAGAAATATGGCCCTTAGTGTAATTTCAGATCTATATGCAAGTGTTGGACAAATATATGATCTTGGTAACACTAACGTTGCACGGCTTGCGCATCTTGCATGTTCATTTGACAGCCGCTAAGTACCGGTAGATAGCATGCCAGTGGGAAAAGCGCTGTAACAGTAACGAGTAGTGTACACATGCGTCCAACGCAGTCAGATCTTAGGTGTCAGGGTAGCAGGGGCATCCTTAAGGGGAACTGCTTGACCACTCAGTGTATCAACAACAGTCTCAGAGGTCATGACTGTGCATTTAAGACAACATCGGCTAAGAAGAATAGTGGGCCATAGCCGAAGAGAGTAGCAGGAGTGCCGAACAATACGGTGGACTATGGCAAAACAGCCCCAAACTACTACAGCCAATGTTGACACCTCACCTTCATGGTTCTACAAACTGATCACCGAGACCTGCACAAAGCGAATTCTCGTTGTCAAATGGCGATTGCCAAATCGTTAACCTAGGACACTAACACCAGACTTCCCAAGAGCTCGTGTATAGATTACAAAACTTGAACAGTTTAGGGCTGAAAAAGGGTGATATTATCAGACGAATCAACATGCACGGCAGTGCATGCAGCATGCAGCCAAGTTCTCCGCAAGTAGGTTACAATAAATGGGCCAAACCTCCCCTATGGGGGCGCAGCTTTCCGGGTATGGGGAAGATCTACACCATGGGGGCGCAGTTCCCCGGAGAGTCTGGTTGCGATAAAGGGAACTCAGTTCCCCACGGGATTCTGGAGGCAGCGCCCCCAACGAAGCGAAGCGAGTATATTATACACCTACAAAAAGCTGTGAAATTGGAGAAAAACACCAGAGGTGCAAAAACGTCAGCCAAGTTCTTTAGCCCTAAAAGTGGTGAAATAGAGGACGGATGAGCCAAATTCCTTGGCGACAGAATGTAAGAGGAACACTGGAACTTAGCACGACGTGGCACGGTTCATGATCTTCAAGCCATAAGGCTGGTGGCGGCTCTAAAACGACACGCCCACCACCGCCAACCTAAGGCTCGAACATTACGAACCTTCTACCTCACGCCAAGTTCCAGTGTTCCTCTTACATGCTGTCGCCAAGGAACTTGGCTCATCCGTCCTCTATTTCATCACTTTTTAGGGCTGAAGAACTAGACTGACCTTTTTGCACCTCTGGTGTTTTTGCTCGGATTATTATTACCTTATTACCAACAAATGGTCACAGATAATCTTGTTTGTGGCGAAGTTCCCAATAAGCCTACGATCGAAAGTGACTTGTTCCAGCTAACTATCAAGCATGGCAGTGGCTCCATGACGATCTGTGTGGGAATTTCGTGGCTTTTAGCGGTCCTCATCATCACCTTGATTGGTCGTGTTACCGCGTACCTGGCCATCTGCAACTAATAGTATAAAGTTTGTTTACCAGAAGGATCCAATTTCCATTCACAGAGCGAGGACAGTGAGCGTCGTTTGAGGAGGGCGACGACGAAGTACATTCTACCTGGCCAGCTCAATTTCCAGACTTAATATTATCGAACTATTTTACACTTTTGAAGCAACGAATGAGCGCAAGATTCCCACCTCCAGTATTCTTGCAGAAATTGGCGGATGTTCTGCTAGAAGAGTTGTACAATATTCCACTGGAAATTGTTCACTGTTTGTATAAATTCATTCCTTAGGAGATAGAAGCTATACTTTGGGAAAATATGGACATAACACCTTACTAATAAAGCAAATGCGTGAATTTCAGTGATGGTCGTTATTTTTGTCCAATGCCTTTCCGTACGTAATATATGTATGGAGTATAGTGTATGCATCCTAGTCCCAGGTCTAGTGAATCTCTTTAGGAGATTTAGTTGTGAATAGGCTTTTAAGGTAATGTTATGTAAGTCTGACTTCCATGTAGGATGGTCGTTGGAAGCTACTTCTAAACACTTCTAGGGAGTTAAAGGTTGAAAGTCAACTTCAAATCATATGTATAAGCGAGAGTAACACAGAAACCTATGTACTCCGGAATTGATGAAAATGGGGGATGTGAAGCGCTGATACTTACGTAAACAATTTATTTATGGTCCTTAGGCATCTTTAGCTCAGATCGAGATGGGGAATGGAAAGGGAAGGGAAGGGAAGGGAAAGGCATATGGGGAGGAAGTAGGCCAGGATCTAAATCGGAAGGTACCGTCCTGGCATTAGTCTGACGAAACCTCCAAAAACTGGTTGGGAAACCAACTAGCATTGGTAAAAAATGAAAGAAAGCTGAGTTTGGACGACAAAGTTAAGCGGTTCGTGAAGGAACAGCACAACTGGCGTCAATGTTCGTAAGGATTCCACAATAACTATTAAGGGCCGCAGTGGCTAAGTTGTGCTTAGGGTCCTCGCTTCGATACCAGATGATGCCATGTGGGCTGTGTGGTGGACAAACGCCATGTGCATGGGTTTTCTCGCTGTTCTTCCCCTTTCCTTAAACTTTCTTCACTCCATTAATCCTCACATCACCATCTATGCTGCCTGAGCCAAAATCGCCTAAAGGCCTTAAATAAATTAAAAATTTAAATTGCTGCTGACTTTCTGGTAAAAAATATTACACATTTTCCATGGCAGTCAGTGTCTTTACCAGAATCAACATATGCTTGTCAAAAGCTTGCAGCACCCGCAGCGTCGTGTGAGATAATCATCTCAATAGTGCTGTTATGGTAGAGCATATAGTCGATAACATAATAATTTAGTTCGTGTCAGGCAGCATTTAAATAGTATTTCGTAAACGATTTATGTTTAAAGTGTCCTGAATTCGTTGTCAGGGGCTCCACGGTGTGACTGATTATGAAACGTGCACAAAATATACATAATTAAGGTCCCTGGCGATGTCATTTCCTCACGGTGTAGACATCATTCTGTGCAGTGATTGGTGGATGGATTAATTTTTAACATTGGAATTTAATTTTTTAGGCCTTTAGTCAACTTTGGCTCAGGCCGGATTTATGATAATGGGATGATTGGTGGAATGAAGAAAGTGAGAGGTAAGGAAACAACCCCAGAGAAAACCCACGCACACGATGTTCGTCCACCACAAAGCTCAGATGTCATGAGCAAGATTTGAACCGACGGCCCCAAGCACCGAAGGTGAGCGCTCTAACCGTCGAGTCAGCGCCGCCCCTGGTGGATGGACTATGTAAAATTTAGTATTTTTTTTGCATTAAGAGACTTTGTAATCAGGTCGAGAAATTAGGTAACGAGAGTGGCAGTGTATGTGAGAACCTACTCCTTAGTAGTCAGTGTAAAAAGGTATTGCGGGAGCATAAGCATAGCTGAGTATTTGGCCCATAAATATCAGTTGATGAAAATCTAAATGCGAAGCCGTGACATGTTTGAAGAACTCGAAGTGACAGCTTCAGGCCAAATGTGCCTATCTAGCCCATAAATATTAGTTGGATAAAAACTAATGCTATGTTCCCGTAATACCTTTTTCCGTGACTGTATAGACTGTCCACTCAAGAGGTCATCAGTTTAGTTTAGGTCCTAGAGAGTAATATGACCCCACAAAATATTGCACTTTAAGACAGTAAGATTTGTCAAAGAGTAAGTAAGCTCTCACTGGTAAATTTATGATTATAAAAGTTAACCCTGCGATAATCGCGTGGAGTCTTTTCAGACCCAATGATTTTTAACTGAAAATTATCTAATTTTTTAAAATGTTTTATTGAAATCCATTTGTGTACCTTTTCCGAATGACTTTCTGATCGTACACATGAAGTTTTAAAGGTAAGTATAGCCTCGATTTGTGACTGTTTTGGTTTGGGGTCATAAAAGGCCCCACGCAGGTGCTGGTAAACTTTATTATTTTCTTTTTTGGGCCAGTCTAGTAATTTTGGACTTCGGTCTGTCACGATTCACCCTATAGCCATTAAAATCCACACCCATGCCCCTGTCGGGACTCGAACCCGGGCCCTTCGAGTCGTTGACCTACCGTCGTAGACCGCACGGCTACCCGACCGGCGCGGAAACTGCTGTTACAAAATACATGCGAATACTGCAGGATCAAGTTAACACATGAAGTGAAAATATGTTTTGTTGTAAACAATATGTCAGATTATCCTAGCAAATGTTAATAAAAGTTTTATGACCAAAAATATTTTTCTGATACTATTTTCCTTGTGTAGAAGCACTTAATATATTTTCAAGGAAAACAAAAGTGCTTGATAAGTTTCCATTGTTGTCTTCGTATCCATTCTCGAAATTCTTTTCTTGAAATGATTGCACAATGTGTAATTCAGTGACGCGTTTTTAGTGATGAAAGGAATGATAGTGAAGCATTAAAACACTTATCTCCATCTAATGTCTATATCTTCAATGACTCATGAATTGTCTTGGAGTATTTTAAAATATGACATCCTTTATGAATGCAATGTGATGTATAATCGCAATCTGTACTAAAAAGGAAAATGGCAACATTATAAAAAAAAGAGTTTATCATTCAGTTCACACTCCTTGAAGTACTGGAAGAAGTAGGGATGAACCCAGTACACCGACACAGAAATATTACAACTTCGCTCTTGTATTAAGATTCTATTATAGCTTTAGAATTATTGTAATCTTCAATGTAAGCTAATTAATGAGTATTCTCCACATTACCAGTATTATCAGATGGCTTGAAAACAATGAAACTCAAGTTTATAGAATACAATTATTATATATTATTTCAAACGAATCATATTTGATTCATTCTGCGAATCATATTTTATAAGTTGGTACGTATACATATATAACTTATCCTGTTTTCTTTGAATCTTACAGGTGTTTTGAATTTATGAGGACAAGACCTACAGTATTTTGTTAACGACGACTCCAAATATCTCCTTCGAATATTAACTCGTATTACGTGGAGAAATCAAGCGTGTGACCTACCTAGTCATCACTGAACCGGAGACCTCAACTATACGAGTAGTCTGTTACGTAGAATCTATTAATGTTTAACACTCACACAGAAAGTACTTTACTTGATTGAGGTTTAGATTGTGTGTTGATGCTGGTGTTATGTTCATGATACATATCCTTTTCGGGTTGTATATGAAAGATTACCTTTAATTATCTTTATTCCTAAATGTCACTTGTAGCTCTTTGCTTCTGGACTCTTCATATTGTTATATCAAACTATGAGAGATTTTTAATGTTTACATAAATATTGTGTGTTTGATGTGCTATCTTATATCTTGTACCATTTCACGCCTTACCTTATATCATCAATATCATCTTACTCCATGCAACTTACTGTGCTTAAACCAGTTTTCAAGGCGTCCATAAGATGTCTCCTTGATTAAAAGCACATGCAGCGTCGGAAGTTTTTATACTAACGGAATGAAACTTACGGCAAATTGTGGTAAAACGCCACAAGATTTTGCGAAATCAACAGTAAGCCTCTCCATACGAACACGTTTAGTATCACGGGGCCTGCCTCTAGAAGCAACTCAAATTCCGTCCATGTATTGGCAAACGCCAACGTCTCTGGCTGGATGAACCGACGAAATTATAAGTTATCCTCTTCCACAGTGTCTCAATATTTGAGAAGGGAAATTTGTATGTAATGTCTCTGACATAAACATACAGAAAAATGTCCAGCCAGGTTATGCCAGGAGAGCGTGGAAGCAAAGTTGTCGCTTCAGTTTCTTCCGGTGTTGATGGATATCCGCTTCATGGAAGATCAAAGACACACCTTGCTACCTTGGACTTTGTATGCCAGAACTTCATACTTATTAACATCAGGCGCTGATCTACCGTACCTTTTCCAAAAGTTCTTTTGAACAGTTGGCGACCCTGTCTCATGATACCACAGAACACACTGCATTTTATCTTAATTGGAATACATTTGAAGGACATGGGGCAAGATAGTCCTGTGCCAAACTTTGGTGAAAAACGAGTTAACGGTTGTTACAAAATTGGAACATGTTTATACGTGACACTACTGACCAGCGTTGCCAACTCTTAGATATAAAATGTCGCTAGATCGAAGTAAAAAGGCGCTAGAATGCGTTAAACAATCTTAATGGCCATTAAAATATAATAACACGAAATGAAGAACAATAGTACTATGGTTTATTTGAAGCTAGAATGTCTCTTTATTCAATGAAAACTTAATTATTCTTTCGCAAATGTTTAAAAACACTCCAAAAGGTTAAAATGATTTTAAATTTTTTGATTTAAATATTGGGAACGTTTTCGGGAGCCAAATGTGAGGCAGACAAATATAGGAAAAGTGTCTCTCGACCTTCAGCTGAAAAAAAGAAAGGAAGGAAAGAAGCAAACATAAATTGACATGAGCCAAAGCAAACTTGTTTTATGGTTTTATTATCCCAGACGAGTTCTACTTCGTGCAATATGAAACTTACCGCCACTGTATCTCTCAAACTCGTCACATCCGAGTGACTATTGCTCTTCTGTGTGCTTTCTCTGTTAAGAATACAGTGAGGAGGAGACATAGTGATCCATTTTATATGCGGTTAAGAAACAGGAAGGAGAATCGCCGTGTACCTCCCACAATTGGTTGCATTGTTACTCTAATCTTTCCCATATGTTAACATTTCCCTGATCTCGGATTGTCTGTCGGGTCCCTTCAAGTTTGACCCTTCTTTCCTTTTCTTTTCGTAGTATCTTCATCGTTGAAACGAGGTACCGTAGATGCAGAGGCAAGGACAAATTACTGGAGGGTGGGGAGGGAGCAGTGTACCGTTAACGCTGTAGATCACCCCCGCCATCTTGGTAAGCACCTTCCATTGATTTACACGGGAATTGTTTTACTCATTTTATGCCTCTCAGATGTAGAATATTTAAGTTCTGCTTTCACAAAATTTGTCTTGGTGGTTATTTTGACTCTTGTATAGTTTTGGTTTGTGAAGTTTCTCCAAATATATAAGTATAATGTATTATTAATAGTTTGCTATATAAATCACAATATGTTAACGGGAAATTATACTGTTCCTGTATAAATTATTGCATTTCTATAAAGTAGCATGAGTAAAAGAGAACATGACGATAAACTGGGCGAAAACAGAAGTTAAAACTATACTCCTGAAAAGTATAAGACGAGTAAAACAATTCCCATGTTAATCAATGGAAAGTGCATACCAAGATGGCGGGGGTGATCTGCAGCCTTAACCTCAATCGCTGTTTCAAGATGGCAAAAGAGCTTGGCAACAGTTCTTTTTTAAAAAACTAGGTTTAGTATTTTTTCCACCACAAATAAAGCAAAATGAGCCTTTCTATATTCAGAAAAAATTGAAGAATATTCAGAAATAAGATGAAATTCTAGCTAGGTTCAAAAGGCGCTATACTTGGCGCTAAATCGAAAAATGTGTCGCTAAAAGCCTTCAAAAGGCTAAGTTGGCATCGCTGCTACTGACTGCCGCTTTCAGGTTAAAAAATATCTTTACAAGTGGCAGCGCATACTCCAAAGTTCCTTCTTGCTTCCAAAGATTCCATGGAAAATTTTCAACAAGAAAGTCCACATTCTGAAACATCATGGCGAATTCTCGCACACGCAGGCAGAGAAACACTGCGAGAAAAATGCTTTTTAACGTAGAACATATAAATGATGTTAAAAAGTTACTTTGCGCCAGTGGAGACGTATATGTGCTCTCTTCTACTGAAGCATAATCTTCTGGAGAAACCAAAAGTGAAACAAGTTTAGGAATATTAAATATAATTTGGCTTACGACTGTATTTCAGAAATGTAATGTATGAATCTTCTTGATATGGTCCCATTAAAAATATTGGTATGGTTTTTAAACGAGAAGATAATTTCTCATTCTTTAATGATTTCTCAGATTATCAAGCCTATTTGTGCCAATGATAAAGAACAGTTGATTACATCAAGTGTCAAACGTCAAAAAACAATACATGTAACATAGACCAATATTACCACTAAGTTCAAAGATTGATTTCAGTTGAGTTGCATAATAATAGCATAGCGCCTGAGACTAATTACACATATTGGTACTTATAAATAAATAAATAAATCACAGCCATATTCAATCCACTAGTGGATGAGGCCTCTCCCCGAAGGGAGGAGTTGGTCTACTACTCCCACGCTGACCAGACGGGTTGGGAGCGGAGAGCCGAAGCTCTCACTGTGATCGCCACTGACTTTTATTCACAGCAGCTCCCCAATTGTCCTCACGATGCTGGGTCAACACCGAAATATTTGATCGCCTACCGGGAATCGAACCCGGGACGGCTCGCACTGAAGTCGAGCGCGCTACCGACTAGGCTACGCAGGAGCTCATATTGGTACTTGCTAAGGGCAAAATTAGTGCTAACAAAGAACACGTTAGAGCAAAAAAAAAATAATTAATTAAAGATATACTTCTCTTAAACAATTTGTACAAAATAGTAAAAAAAATCACTTTATTTATGCATGACTAAAAAGAAAAACATGAGGCGCGTTCTCGTGTACAGTTACTTTATAAACTATTAAACTGGCGCGCCCCATGCTTTTCTTTTTAGTCACATATAAGCAAAATTATTATTTTTACTTTTTACTATGAATTATTTAAGAAAAGTATTCCTTTAGAAAGCCTTTATTATTATTATTTTCGAGTTATTTCGGTGTTCGGATACTTTTTCTCAAGCGAATGTTTTGTGACCCAAATCCTTAAGTCTTCGTAACCAGTCAAACGCAACATCGTTGCAGGCTAATATTTATTTTAGGATAAAGAAGCTCATATTAAAACATATTATTAAAATATGCTTTTGAAATATATAAAAGTTTTACAGAAATATATGAAAATAACAATGGAATATTGTATTGTCACCCGACTTACGTCGCTGTGCAAAATTGTATACCACTGGGAAATAAGTTAAATTAACGTTGCAAGATTTGAGGACACCACGAACTATTGTGAACTAAAGAAAAGCCTGTAAAAAATAACATTAAAGTTCTCCATCTTCTAAGTATTTTCATTAACATTCTTAGAAAGAGCCTATAAGTACACATAAACAATTACGATGAAAAACCTGGAGCAATATAACCCTATGCCACAATTTTGAGCACATGCTTTAACATTCTTCAAATGTATTCAGTGACTTATGCCACGAGATCCCGCGCTGCGGGGGCCACCAAGCGTCTAGGAGACTCTACAAGTGAAAAATGAATTAGCGGCAATGCAAATAAACTCATGGTAAGCTAAAACTTACTCAGAATTGGTAAAAAGGAGGGAACTTTCAAATCTCACAACCAAAGTCCATCAATTGTTTTGATGGGTAATAAAAGCAGCATGTGGCCTGGCGTCATTATGGTGGATGATGACTCCCTGGCGATTGACAAGGCATGGCTGCTTTGATCAGAATGCTGCTTTAAGTCTGTCTAACTATTCACAGTAGAAGGTGCAGTCCTGGATTAAAGTATTTAGGGGCCCTGTTACCAATCCTTCTGTGGTCGTAACAGTTGTATTACTTCTAGTGGAGCCCCTGAATCAGTGGGATATAGCCCTTATAGTCCCCACCTTAAACTGGCTCTGACTTAGGTAGCATTAATGGTTTGGTTGCATTTCAGGATCTACCAGTAACATCCTACCATACACTTAACATCACCTTCCTGGGTTAAGTTCTGGTTTGAACGTTGACAAAGACGGTTCGGAAACGCGACATAGTACTTTGACACTTTACGGGTACAGATCGCACTTCTTATCGCCCGTGACAATGAGTGTCAAGGACACCAGAAAAGCTAGGAAACACAGGTCCTGACGCGCCCCTCCCGTTCAGTTGTACTCAGCTGATGTTGAACCCAACGATGACGTTTGTGGTGAAATCCAACGATTTGAGCCGTCTTTCAACTGTTGTCCTGCATACCTGAAAGGTTTCCGCTAATTTCTCTACGGGTTGTTTGGTATTGCTTGCAGTGGCGTCCCGTGGGCTTGAAAGTTGGTAGTTCACAACCAGTGATTTCGCCAGGCACCGCTTCCCTCAGTAGGGGGTGTCACCTTACCAAATTCTCGAACGCACCTAACTACAAAATATTACGGTAAAAATTGATAGCAACCGTGCAAAATTCCAGATACACCCTGCCAATTTTTACTTCAAATCTCTTCAAAACTGAAAATTTAGGTAGAGTCCCTGCCCCTAAGAGCAACGAGGAAAGTACGAGAACAAGAAACGCATTGCTTGATAGTTTGATTTCTGAATGGGTTAAGTACAGAATAGAACTATTGCTTTCTATAACTTATTCACAAATTGTATTGAGTTCAGAAAAAAAGAGGAAACTCTAAACATATAAAAATACGTATTTTGAAATATGTCCAGGTACGAAAGGTCGACAGTGCAGCAACGAATTTATCTCAGAGCAATTTTCCACGAGTGTAATGTCTTGTTTACATTACTAACATCTTACCATGGTTAACGTTAACCCCATTTCATTTTAGTAATGTAAACGGTAGTTACCGTTAAGGCTGGTTTCAAATTTAACGAGCTTCAACTTACGACGGTTATCGTAACTTACGACGGTACTAA
>JAGDQP010048768.1:0-14668 GCA_022664845.1 Lepisma saccharinum
TCTTATATGCAGCTACACGATTAAATCTGCAATTGTATTTCTCAATAAGTGTATTATTTCACATTAGAAAAGGCATAAAAAGTGAAATCCATGTCATAGACTAACGCCCTATTAACGAAATTAAATATTCGTTGAAATATAGTTTAAAATTCAATGTTTTCAACATGCAAATGAGATTATAAAAATGTAGTTAATTTCATTGTTATTAGTTTTAAGTATAATTAAGCAATTGACTTAGAAAATAGGCGGAAACGAAATATAGGATATCGTATGAATGATGGTTGAAAGTATTACAACATTAACGCCGTATCAACGAAATTCTATCATCGTTGAACTACGGTTTGAAATTCAGTTGCTTTTCAACGTGCACATGGAAACAAAATTTAGTTTGTGTCGACCAGTCCTGGTGACTTTAGTATCTAACCAAGGATGTTCTAATAGAGGATATGTGATTTTGTTAAGAATATGAAGCCAAACTTCACAGAATAGTCCCGTCTAATTAGCCCACTTACTCCAATCAAAAACATTGTTTTCGGCTATTAAAGATGGCAACAACTTTCTAGTTTTTCTCTAACCAATCAGGTACGTCGCCTTGGTCAATGTTTAGTTGTTTTCTGGCTTCATTCTATCTGCGCATGATAGCTACAAGCAAATCCTCTATTAGATTATCCTTGTCCAACCAACCGTCATTCTTTTTCTATGTGTCTGAAACTAAGAAGAAGAAGAAGAATTGTTTTTCCTCATACAGACAAAAATGGATCTAAAATCATGAGAAAAGAAAACATAAGTTTAGAACATCGAGCTCTACGTAAACTATACTGGAGTAACTACAAAGTGTTGAAAGATAGACCCCAGAGCAAATATTTAAATTCGTTTGTCCACTTCCAGTCTAATCCAATGTGGACCGAATTTTCAGTTCTAATTGAGTTTTATACGCTTGATATTGCTGTGTGGCCTGTTGTTTGATTCAAGTCTTAATTCCTGAGTTATTCATGAAAGAGTATACCGCACTCTGCATATAATAGAAAATATTGCAAATAATATTTACGTTTTTTGCCAGAATTAAGACATAAATACAAAAACGGACCATACAGCGATATCAAGGGTAAAAAACTGAGTTAGAATCGAAAATTTGGTCCATATTAGTTTAGACTGGAAGTGGACAAACGAGCTTAAATATTTGCTTTGGCGTATGTCTTTAAACACTAGGTACTCACTCACTCCAGTATAGCTTACGTAGAGCTCGATGGTTTAGAAGGCAAAGATGAGATAAAGAGCAATCTATTTCTAAAGCAAAGACTATAAATTTATATAGATGGTAAACAATGTTGAATTTATTAAGCATTTTTATGAAACATAACGACTCTTATGGTTGCGCGAAGGTGCCGGTCAGGGCTTATGTTGAAGGTGCCAACCCGGCATTTGTCTGGTATGACTATAAGGAAATACCCTGAAAAATCTCAGTCAGGATGGTCGGCCGCTGGGATTGAACCCACAGCCTCCTGAGAACTACGACAATGCTCTACTTCTGAGCTACAGCGACGCGGTACAAAATACTTGTTTGGAAGCTAGAAATATCTCGAAGGATTTTATTGCTTACAAGAAATATCTTGATCTGAAGGTTCAACAATAAATTGAAGGCTCTTTTATAGTATATATGTAGTAAATGATAGCCGTTAATTTGGCTATCGTAAGGCTTGATAAAGCAAGAATTCATCTTAAGTTACTTTTCATTGAACGCTGAAAGTGGATTTCATATCCCTGAAAATATATGACATTTACAGGCTATCTGACATCTACGACCACAAGTACAGGAATACATTTTATTTAAACCTGAGAACTATGTATACAGTCCTGATATTAGGATTTCTTAAGTTCTACAGATAATATAAAAACGACTTAATTTAGTTTATTTTGTGTTTTTTACGTCTAAATAAAGACAATTTAATTTTACGTATGTTTATGTCTAAATACCTATTAATGCATATTTCCATGAATTTTATCAAATTCGTACGACTTTACTTTTAATGCTGAAAAATAAAACCTCATATGAATGAGAGAGACACGCCGATCATAATAGTAAAGATTGTTGTAACAAAGTTTAAAATGGTGGTGTCCTAGCGGGGATAATGGAAAGAACCGAACCTGACCTTCCTAACCTCCACTTATCGTTCCTAAGACATTTATTATAATAGATAAGATAATATAAGATTTTTTAGCAGGAAAACTGAAGGAAAAATAAAATTCGGTATATTACAATTACGACCGTATTTACTATTATGATCCGACTCTATGCGAGCATATTTTTCGATTAAGGGCTGATTTTCATGAACGCTTGCGTTGCTACTTTGCTTGCTATTAGGATGAATAGCCAATTGAAACACGTGTCGTAAGACCTCCTATTATGTGTTCTACGTCTAACACGTATTTTAATTAGCTATTGCCCCAAATCCCAAGCAACACAAGATTTCACGAAAATCTTCCCTGAACATAAAACGAATACAATAAAGTTTGGACGCAATCAGATATGGACGGTATTTTGATATCTAATATCGCGAACAAAAAATAGTATCTTGGCAAATACTCGATACTTCTGGAAATAAGTATCTGCATCAAAGTACTGCAATAAGTGATACTTTATACGACGCTTTTTGAACAAGCCAGTCCAGTCGTTCAGAAAAGGATCCAAGAAAAAAGAACACGTCCAAACCGAGATGCCAGCCGTAAATGTTGTTTTGTGCTGCCAACATTGATAGAAATTACGTCACATCTAGATTGAAGTCTTTCAAATGACTTCTATCGAAAAGCAATACTGGACTGACTGCTGCAACTGAAAATTTCATGAATACATGAAATCAGGGAGCGAAGAGTTGTTTGTCAACTTCCAGTCTAAACCAATATGAACAAAACTTTAGGTTCTAACTCAGTTTTCTTACGCTTAATGTCGCTGTGCGGACCGTTTTTATTTATGTCTTTAATTCTTGCAAACAACGTAAATATTATTTGCAGTATTTTCTATTATATGCATTGTACAGTCACGGAAATATGTACTGCGGGAATCCAGCATTTAGTTTTTATTTACCTTATATTTATGAAGTAAATAGGCACCGTTTAGACTGAGCCTGACACATTTGTTCTTCAGATATGCCACGGCTTAATCATAACTGCCTTTTTGTTCCTATAAATATAATTAAAATGAAAAGTTTGATGTTAGTTTTTACTTAACTCGTGCAGTACATACTTCTGTGACTGTACAGTATAATATTATATGAATACTTTTGAAATTGAGACTTGAATCGAAAAACAGGCCGCTTAGTGGTGAGAAGCGTATACAATTGAACTCATACTCATCCCTTGTTGTTCTAGTGATAATGTTGCTCTCATTTGCTCTTCTGAGAAATTTCACTTGTCTGTTTTCCTTACTCTGTTACGTACCATCTTCTCTTTCCTGCAATTATAGATTTAGCCACTGAGTGCTTCTTGCTAGACTCCCTCACACTAACCCCCTGAAAAATTACTTAAGTTACTTCTTCGGTGTAAGATGCTTTTGTCTTCCCAGTTACCCCCATTCTACCCTATTCTATTTGATTTATACTTATACTGTTTACTTTATTCCACAAGATATAAGTTATTCAATAGAATAAATGAAGGCTTATATTTAAGGAAATGCACCTCCAGGTATTAAAGAGTCCGATTAAACAACGTACAAGAAAGAGCAAAAGCACTTCTACTATCAGAGTTGTGAGTTGTTTCTGTAATCATTTACGAGCATCGTAGACTATTTCTGTCTGAGATTATAAACACCTTTCGTTTCATCAACTCTGATGATCTTCGTGACTGTTGTTTCCTTGGTATTCACTTGTATTCACAAGGGGTACATGAAACACTTCAATGGGGCACAATGACACGTTTCATTCTGCCCCTAAACTATTTGTTTCATTGTGCCCCACTTGCACATTTTATTTTAAAACGTTCTGTATTACAAACAGAAGTAAAGAAAACAAATAGTGTTTACTTACCTCAAAAAATAAGACACCGGTCTTCAAAATACGTAACAAATCTTTGCCACAGCTTTAGTCCTGTAAGTGTAACATCGAAATAACCGCCAAGTCGAAAAATTACTTTTGGTGCTTGAAACTTAACTTCTTCGTTTTACATGAGATCTACCAAGGGCAGCCATTTGCAAACTGAAATGTCGCATGACTAACTGTACAACGTTGCCAAGTCAGAAATGTAAGATCTCGACTCATGTTCGTGGCAGAAACTCGTTTGTTTCACTGTGCCCCTTGTTTCCTTGTACCCCCTGCATTAGATTTGTTTATCTATATTATGCGTTAGCTTCTCTTGTATGCGTATGCATAGTAGAATTGCAATATTAAATACAATTGAGGCAGCTGGAACACTGCTCAACGATGTATCTTGTGAATTATAGCCCTACAATTGTATTATATTATTTCAAGGTATGAAAAATTGGACCCCAAAACAATGCTATTGTGATACCCGCACAAATTTCCTAAAATCTAATGAAGTTCAATTTCATTGATGGCATTTAGGCATCTAAGACTCGCTCTGAGATAAGAGAGACGAAATGATTAGGGAAGATGTCATCCATGGCCTATCTTAAGGTGCTATCCTGGCTTTAGCTTGGTGTGACAGAGATAAAATCCTGAAATAAAATTTTCGACCGCTTAGATCGAACCCGCAACCTCCACAATGCTATGGCAACGCTCTATCACTAAGCTTTCGGCCTAAAAAAATAGTTTTTGTCAATAGAAAACTCAAGAGACACTGCGAAGTATATGGCATTGAAATTGACTTACGATCGGGAACCAAACAGAACAGAGCATTTGTACATCTTTGGCAAACTATGAATTTTAGATTATTTTAGTGTTTTTGGCCTGTCTTTATCGCATTAGCTGTTATGTATCTAAAATCCGCAAAACAATGCTCCCGATAGGGTTCAGATCCATTTCGAGCTCTGATCAATTATAAATACAGAAATAAAATCCGGGAGGTCGTTTCTAAATAAAAATCGCGCCAAGAGCGTTCTGCAGATATATTGACTTTTCTTTGGGAGCATTTGCTACTAATTAAAATACGTTCCTGAAATGGTATTTTATCAACAGTGTGTTTACATGATATCCATTTTTTCATAATTGCTCTTATTGTCATCTGTGTCCAATCTCTAGAGTAATGGCAACTCTCAGCCAGCGAAAGTTACTAGATCTGTTGTTCAAAATCCTTAGTAGTTCCTAACATGTTTTATAACGGGGACCAATCAAGTTTAGGATTATAGAATCAAACATTACATATCCCAATGCAATTTGACGTAACTTAAATTAGCCTTAACTAATATTTATTTATTTATTGAACACAACAGGTTATTAGCCTAATTTGGGTGTTCAACATACACATATGACATTTTCTGCACACACACACATAGGTGTAATATACATATTTGGAGCTGCATGGTAACATATTCTGCATAAATATTCATTATTTTATATAAGAATGGAATTCTCTCATATTTATGTTAAATATATCAATCTCAGGACGTTCTTTAAGGATACAATTATATAATGAGCACATTATCCTAATAGGCGATATGTCCATTGCTTTGACTCTTTGGTCCGAAAGGTGGAAGGCAGCATTACGTGGTCGAGTTACTCTATCGGCTTAATTCAGATAATAAGCTTTCTGAGTCGATTTTACTGTGTAAGAGTTTGTGTAGGAAAGTTAAGAGAAAATTAACCCTTCTGCTTCAAGAAATTGTAACCTGTACTTATTTACCAGGTGTAAGTACTTTTCAAATTTAGGATATATTCCAGTTTCTTTGTATGTCAAAAATCGTACAAATTTAGACTGTATAATTTCAATTTGCCGAGAGTTCTTTATTAGGATCCCATATTATTGCTACGTATTCTAACTTTGGCCTAACATACGCTGTATATAATGTTTCTAAGACATCAGTATTCGAGTAACCGCTAGTTAACCTCATTGCAAACCCGAGGTTCGTGTAAGTTTCGGTAACAAGGCGATTTATGTGCATGTCAAATGACAGGTTAGATTTAATGGTTACACCGAGATCAGTAATAGAATCTACTCGAATTAGTGGATAGTCATTAAATTTGTATTAGAATTTCAAATTTTTTGTTTTTCTCGTATATGACATTACACTACCTTTATTAATATTCAATAATAACATGTTTGTTTTACACCAATTAGAGACTGCATTAATGTAATTGTGTAAGGAGACCGCGTCCAATTCGGAGGAAATACTGCAATAGATTTTTAAATCATCTGCAAACAGAAGATTCTTGGAGGAGATTATGACAGCAGTCAAATCATTTACAAATAACAATAAGGAAACAGGTCCAAGGTTCGATCCTTGAGGCATGCCAGAATTTACAACATATTCCTCGGTTATAATATTTTTGTAACGAATACTATATTTACGGTGACACAAATAGGATGTTACCTTGCCATGTATTTCTTAGAAGTTGAGTGTTACAAGCTAGCTAAGTAGGATGTCATGATTAATGACATCAAAGGCTTCCGCAAAGTCTGTGTAAATTGCGTGTAGTAAACAATTGTGTCTAGCTAAAAAAAATGTATGAATTCAACAAGGTTAGTTACAGTCGATTTATTTGGCAAGAATCTATGTTGGAAGGTCGAGATAATTGAGCGAACGTGTGGGTATAGAGGTTCATGTATAATAAATTCAAATACTTTGGCTTGCCCAGACATTATGGCAATTGGGCGACAATATTTAATATAATTACTCATGCCAATACTTTTAAGAATGGGATAGATATCGGCAAATTACCATTTGGGAGGGAATTTACAGGTTGCTAGAAATTTATTGAAAATCGCTTGCAGTAGATATTTAAGTATTTCAGAACTGCCTTTGATAATATGGAATGGAACTTTGTCACGCCGAAATATGTCCGAGGTTTAAGATTTTTAATAGTTTGTTCTACGTCCTTCAGTTCAGTGTGTTCGAGAAATAATTTATCTAACATTTCCGAACTAGTGTGTTCAGATAAAGTATCAAGGTTATATTTTGACATAATGTAGACTACTTGATAATGTTTCATGAATGCATACGCAATGGCTGTTTCTTCACTTAATTGCTGTCCCGCGTAATTTAGCACATTGCATTCTGACTTTCATCTTTTATTTTTATGAATGTATAAACGCTTTTCGGATCAGTTAAAATGTTAGTCTCACCACTGCGGAAATAAGTTCTATAGGCTGCAGATATTTCTTTTTTGGAAAAAGTACGTAATTATTTACATTTATTATAGTGATAACTAACATCTTCAATTGCTTCTTTCAATTTTCTACGGTGGTATATCCTTTTTTATTAGTTTAATTAAGTAATTTGAAAACCAGTTAGGGTACTTTAGTTTAGGTCTTTTTGGTGGTACAATCTGTCAAAAATGGCATACAATGTTTTATAGATAGAGTGAAGAGCATCATCGACAGTTAAGCTATCCTATACACTTTCCCAATTAGCTGATGCAAAGTCACGATTCAATTGCTCGTAATTGGCTTTGGATTTTGCTATATTTTTGTTCCGCTTGGTGTACATTCAGCTACTAATGAAGGATGATGAACATCCTCAGGAAAGATCATGTTCATGCGTTACAACACTACCGTGAAAGTTAGAAAGCATTAAATCTAATGTTTTACTATATCGGTTTTTAACATCGTTGAAAGATTTTAAACTGTAAAAATTCATCAAATTATATAATTCACGGCAGGTTGTTGTTGAGTTAAGAAAATCAAAATCAGTTTCTCTCAAATCAGGAATATTATAATCGCATGTTAGGAGAGTGCTGCTAACTCTCTGAGAAGGTTAAAGCGAAACTGAATAAAAAATTCAAGGTCATACGAGGATGAAATCTGCTTTGCGATCGTTTAAGAATTTCGAAGAATATAAGGGGGACGCGGGTCATTTTTTTAATTTCTCGCAAGCCTGCCAAGTTTTAATTGCAGAAAAAGCAGATATCGAGATCTACAGAAGCTGGTAAAGGACGCCAAAAGCTGGCTTTGAATTTATTGATATTTAAATTAATTATCCAAAGAACAAGGCAATTTACTTGTGAGATTTACTTTTATTGTATTCGTTAGTAACATTCTTAGCTTGTTTTAGTAATTTTGCATCTAATTTATGTTGATAATAATTCTCCTTAAGATTCGTCTTGTAGCATAGAAGAGAGTTTTCTATCCATCTTCATGGAGGAACGGAACTATTTCATCGATGTGTCTTAAAATTATATCCTGTGTTGTATTGCTGTGAGGGACAAAATTGAAGACTTGAATTCAAAAACATCCCAAATCCATCGGAGTATTTTTTTCAGGAGGAATTAAAAACATGCTATTCAATGGTTTTGTTTGCAATCGCGTTTATGTGAATTGTCTTATTAATTATGTTCCTTTTTGTCCTTCCCTAAAGTTTCAACTATGTGGAACAGAGATGTCAATACGAAAACAATGCAGATAAGTCAATGGTTTGGGATGCTGAACGAAGTGTAAATTTCGTTACATTTTGTCTATGTATAAAGCAGAGTTTTATTTTTTAACATACGTTACATATTGTGTTATAATGGGGGTCAGTAGGTATAAATTTGAAATACTGTACTTGCTAACTACTTTACATAGTATAAGTTTGTTATGCCACGTAAATACAAAAGAATAAAATGGAATAAAAGCATTGAGTGTCCAACCTGGGAAAATATTTCTCTCCGTTAAGTATCTAAAATGATCAAAATGTATCCAGCCACCTTATTTAAACATCTGGAGTAGCTTAGCACAAAGGAATCATGGAAGGAAGCAGTTTGTAGTTGTTACGTATGGTGTCTACTGAGTGTATAGTGGAAACCAAGAGGTGAGAATAGCTGCGTATTTAAAAAATGTGGCGAAACTGAATTTTGGTTTCATGAAAAAGGGATTCGAAGTATAGCCTATAATTATCCTTGCGCTAACAATGAGAGCTATCCCAAGAATTGGGACAATGAAGACATTTATGGAGCGTGGTGGATGCGAAGGTTTATTAAACGGCACAGGGAAATTACTTGCATGTTTCAAGGTAGATACATTAGCTTTTGTGCCATGGAACAGTTGGCTATGAATTTTTCAAAGATAAAATACACCGTTAGAGAAAGCAAGCAGAGGCGAAATTCCAAGTTTATTTAAGAAAACCTCAACCTTTAAGAACACACACATCGAATTAAAAAAATAAACGTCTCTAAAATTATAACTGAGAAAAGGTAAAACGTATTCCATGACTCCCCCCTACTAGCAGAGTCGGCTAATACTTCGAACCTGTTTGAGAATACCTGTTCTTACACTCGCACTATCTAACTATTCAGCTTCGAATTTCAGTTGATTTGATTCTTTGCCTTCTCTGTTCGCAGTACATGAATTATCCCTTACCATTTCTAATCTTTAACTGATGGTCAATGTCACATTCCGCTCCTCTGTAAGACCCACCAACCATTATGTTTGTGTGTCTTCGCCTATCTACTAATACGTGATCGATTTGCCATCTGGAGATATTCATGTGCATCTGTGTATATCTTTGTATTCAAAGTACGTTCTACCGTCCTAGTATGTTCTCCACATCCGAAATTTAAATTTTTAATTTGAATCTTATTTATGACCTTTAGGCATCTAAGGCTCAGGCTGGGATAAAGGAGGGGAAATGATTCGGGAAGGTTTTTGTCAGGACCTATGTTGAAAGTTCCATCCCAGCATTTACCTGGTGTGAATGAGAGAAAACCCTGGATAAACCAAAGTGAAGATGGTTGGCCGCTGGGATCGAGCCGAGGACTTCCCGAATGCTAACCCAACGCTCTGCCACCGAACTACGGCGGCGCTCGCTCCGATGTTTATATAAATGAAAAAAAAACGAAATTCGATTGTTGTCCGTATAAACTATTAAGTTTAGATTTTTCTATAAAATTTGGGGGTCACATCCCCACACGGGATCTGGTAGAATCACTGGTAGCGCGTTGGATTCTGATTCTGGAGGTCCTAGGTTCGATAACATCGATCGCCCATCCTGACAACTTTTTCCAGGGATTTTCTTCACTCAGATCAGGCAAATGCCGGATGGTGCATTCAACTTACGCTCTATTCGACTCCTTCCCTTCCTGACTGAGATTTTCTCTTCGTCTATTAAGATTGTCAGTTTCCATAATTTGTGATGAAAGAGAAAACATTTCGTGTATAAAAATGCAAAATAATAATTTACTGCTATATTTAAACGCTACTGCTGCACACCCATTCAAGTTTCTGTACAAGGGAATAAAAAGTGTCCGTCTTGAAGCTGAAAATATTTACCGGTGAAGGTCTTTCGTTAAGTGTCCATCTGGCAGGAACGAAGTTTCTTCCCACATCTTCTCTCCTACCGTATCCTGCACTGAGTAAAAAATTCTCAAATGTCATAATGTGTGTGTGTGTGTGTGAGGGAGAGAGACAGACAGAGAGAGAGAGAGAGAGAGAGCGTGAGTTGAAGCCTTCAGGAGGCTATTTAATACGAAGTGAAACAAAACCACTTATTACAAACAAGAAAATTACTTTTGAGGGTCCCCAGGCAGAAAGCACAGTAAAAAGGAGTCGTCGCATGAAAAAAGGTAGAGAAACGCTGCAATAAGTGGGGGGGGATTGGAGAAAATCGTTCCTGGCTTTAATCAAGGAATCAAGAACCTTGATTCGAACCAAGAACCTCAAAGACGACTACCGCGGTCAGCTGTAACAACATAAAGTGGCGATTTGAATCATTCAATTGAACGATGACTTCCTGGTCAATTTGCGTTGTAACACCATGCAGTGATTCCGCGTGAATCCTTCCTGTGGGGTGTGTCATCGTCCCAAATATTCCAGGGCACCCTCAGAAATGAATTTTCTCGCTTAAAAATCTATAAAAATCGTGCAAAATTACAATTACATCCTGCCAATTTTAACTTTGCACCCGTCAAAGTGAAAATCCTGGCGAAATCCCTGACGCTACTCAATTAGTCTTGTTGTGAAATATGGAGCGAGAAAAGGATGAAAACTGCGAAGAGTGAGAAAAGTGAATTCGAATCGTGGATATGAAGGAGAAGGAAAACTCACAAAAGAATAGAAAATACTGCAAATAATATTTACATTTTTTTTGCCAGAATTAAGACATAAATCAAGAAACGGACCACGCAGCGCTCTTAAGCGTACAAAACTGGTTTAGAACCAAAAATCCATATTGGTTTACACTAGAAGTGGACTAACTACATTAAGTGCGCCCTCCGTTCTCTGGCTTCATATGTTCATGAAATTTTCAATTTCTGCAGTCAGTCCAGTATCGTTTTTTTGATAGAGGTCATTGGCCTTGCACGTGGATGAAAACATGGATTTAGATACGGGAGAAGGATCTATTTCTAGTGACCTGAAATTGAAACCAGCACTATCCATAATCACATGGAAGGTGAAATTGATTTAAAAAAAAACAATTGAACATCACGTTCCATACAATACTTTACCTAAAATATTCCAATCTTCCTCCTCTCTTCCTTAGGTAGATCTTCATCCATTCTTTGCTTCCACATGCCCAGGCATAGGCCAACAAATTAGACGCAAATACATCCCAATTCACCAGGCAATATTAAGGCCATCTCTAATGCCGAACAGAAGCCCCGTTAGTCCTATAGTGGGGTGGATGCTGCGGTGTCTATCTTTCGAAGCCGTTTACCGCGGATCGGAGTATGTATAAGAGAAGAAAGAAGGTGAAACAAATAGATAGGAAAACACCAGAAGAGTTTTCTGGAAACAGGGCAAATACCAGAATATGCATCACTCGATATTCTGTAAAAATCCCTACATCGGTTCTAACTACAGTTCATTTTCAGTTTAACTGGTAAAGCACACATGCAAGAAGCGTGGAGAAACTCAGTTCAGAAGTCTGTGTTGACTCTAATCTGTTTGAGCATCCTGTAAGTAGTGTTTGTCTCATGCAGAGCATACATACAATCACTTATCACCACACACACATGCGTACTTATAGGGTTCTGAGTATGTACAGTACCTGGAAAGACGACTAAGAGATTAATGTAATGTAATTACTTGTATTGAAATATTTTATCAATGTTCGCCATGTCCAACCACTTTTTTTTTTTTTACATATTACCTACTCTCATTCATTCTGACTTACATAATATTCACTCTTTATCCTAACTTGCTTTCATTCCAACACACTTTTGTACTTATACAAGGTTTTCTTTTCCTAAAATTAGTATTTTTTTTAGTTTTTAATAATAATATTAATAATAATTGTACAGATAGTGCAACTGGGCGTCAGAAAATTGAAACATTACAATAGAATGGATAATACTTTTTTGTTCGGGAATGTGTAAGAAGTAAAATTATGTAGGCGGAGTGAATTTTAGTGAAGTAGTTTTCGACAAATAAGGACTTAAAATTGAAGCGACATCAAAGGTGCCGACCATATGAAATCATGTTATTTGTGTTTGCAACTCTGTATTTAGTAAGAATTTCCTCTTTCTTCTTAATTGGCGATACGTTTTAGTGGTAATACGAAAGAATTTGCCACCAAAATCACCATACATTACACACGAGAAACACTTATTAGGCCGGGTTTTCATACACACGCGTCCTACGTGCTTTTACGACCAGATGCGTAATTCCAGTGATGTTATTTTCGAATATCAAGGGAGAATACGTGTCAATAAGAAGTAAGACAAAAATAAAGAAATATTTAACCTGTTTTCCTAACCTATGCCCAACCGTTCATATATATTGTATATCAAAATAGAACTTGACTTTTCTAACCTAACCTAACCTAACATAACCTATCCTAACCTAACCTAACCTAACTGTATATCTGTGCAGTATGTAGAATTTCAAAATTTTTGAATATAAAAGAACGATCTAACCTGACTTTTTCTAACCTAACCTAGCCCTATGTCATCGAAGTGTGTAGAATTTCGAAACGCGTGAATAGTACGATGTAAGAGAGATTGTTTACAAAAATTCGAAGTGGAAAAAGCAATGAAAAGGGATACGTAGAGCGATTTTCATGGTATGGATAGTCGAGTGCAGATAGTGAAAAAAGACCGCGATTGTCGTCGAAGCGCCTTAGCTTTTGAGGTAACGGTGAGGAAAAGGACAAACGTTGTAAGTTTCAACATTCTATCATTAAATGCTGCCTGATGCATGGCCAGTTACACTATCTCCAAGTTATTATTATTATTATTATTATTATAAAAGTGAAATGTATAGGTATATTTTTTTGTCACAATGGAAAATTTCATAGAAGTAGCTGCTTCATACATTTAACTGATTTAACTAACCACAGGAACAGGAGGAGTACGCAAATAACGATTTGAAAGCTTTATTTGTACAACACGTATTACGCAACAAACAAAATGCGGACCTTCCCGCAATGCCAGAAAACGAGTCTCTCTAAACTGTACGACATGAGAAACTATAACTTAGGGCTAATTTTTAAACAGGCTTGCGTTGCTTGCGGTTTGGGTGAATAGCCAATTGAAATACGTGTTACAGCACGTAATAAAACTAAACCACGAAACACCACGTGTTTCAATTGGCTATTCACCCAAATTGCAAGCAACGTAAGCTTTCATGGAAATGAGCCCTTAAGTTGCAGTTTCGTTTGTGCGATTTTCGCATACGAAGATCGCAAGCAACTGCTGCACGCGCCACTGCATGGACACGTTGAAGGTAAATCAGTGAAGCCGGTTTGGTTTGCGCGTCGGACGCATGGTGTCGCTAGCAACTGTTGCAACGACTCCTTCGGAGAGCAGTCAAGCTGCAGCAGTCGCAATCGTTGCATGGTATTATGCGCAGTTTACATTCGTGTTTTCATTGAATCTTGAGTATTTTGTGCCAAATATGAACTTCAGCAGAGATGAGCATTGAAAGCTACGTCAAGAATTGGACGAAAATGATATGAAATGGTTGGTAAACCCCGAAAGAAAGAGAATACATGCAAGCCTGTAGTAGGTTTGATGCTCAATAGATGGCAGCAGAATATGCAAGCAAATTGAAGCAACACTTTTGTTTTAAACTGAATGAAAGTTGAGTTTAATTTAAAGTGTTGTTTATATTATTATTATAGTTGTTAGTAATCACGTCTAAAATTTGGGTACTGTAAGAAATGTTGTTTACAGAAAGAGCTTAAACTTGCACTGCGCGAAAAGTAAATCATATAAATGTATTAAGGATAGTAGGGCGTCGCGCGCGCGCGCGGAAATGCATAAACGAAACTACCGCACTGCATGCCTCCGTCCCTCGTGTTCGCTGAATCGCACAAACGAAACTGCACCTTTACACGTTACACACGAGTTTTGAAACCCTTTAAAAGGAACCAGGGGTGCGTTGTAAGAAAAATGCTTAGGTGCTAATCTGACTTCTGTCAGACCATCGAGCTCTAGATAATACTGGAGTGACGACTTAAAAAAGTAAACAACGGGCCTCACAGCGATAAGAAGCGCATAAAACTTGAGTTAAAACTGAAAATATCGTCCACATTGGATTAGACTGGAAGTGACAATGAAATATACATATATGCTCTGGCTACTATCTTTCGACACTAAGTAGTCACTCCGGTATTATGTAGAGCTCGATGGAAACTTGTGTTGAAAGC
>JAGDQP010048769.1:2299-14668 GCA_022664845.1 Lepisma saccharinum
TATATATATATATATATATATATATATATATATATATATATATATAAAAACTTTAAGATATAGACCCCAATCAACACAAATTCCCTTCTTCTAGGTGAAAGTTAAATTGATTTTTATATATAAAAAATCGGCATAGGTTCTTGGGCATAGGGCAAGGTAGGTGGAGGAATATGTGGGGAAGTCGATGAAGACCAACTTGAAGTACCTTCTTGGTATTAGCCTGATGTGACAGGAAAAATCATGGAGAAACCTTAGACAGTATGATAAGTCGCTGGGCTCGAGCACAAAACCTGCTCAACGCGAAGTCAACACCCTGTCAACTAGCTACGGTCGGTCCCTCACTCGCGTCATGCAATTCAGACCAGACTATGGCTTACAACACACTATATAAATACATACCGAGACGAAATACATCGAGAAACTTAGAGAGATATGACAGATAATACATCATAAATTAAAAAAAAAATCGCTAGTCAACGAGGAGGAAATTCCGCTCTGTTTCGGAGCTATACATGCTGCTGAAAATGGGGAAAATGAACTTTACAGTTTCATGTTTCCAATACCACTAGCGGTAGAGCTGATGCAGTGTCGTATCAAAGTATCAAAGATTTCAAACTTACATTATTCAAAATGGGATTTTCCAAAATTGTGCAAAGATTCTTCAAATGAAGAAGGCGATTCTCAGAAATTCTTTGAAGTATAAATAGGTCGAAATATGGTCATTTGGGTTATTCCCGACACCCTAAGCATTTTTCGTTTCTTAGGAAACGTATAAAGCACTGCGATGAGATTTCTACTTGTCGTCATAAAGCCTGTAGTCTCTTCATTTATTTCATATATGTTTCATTCTACACATCCAAATACTTTGATAGCTGAGGGTGTTCATATGAAACTATTGCGAAGTGTCGGAATTGCCCCACTACATTTGGAACTCCGACTCTAAATGAACACACATGTAAACATTTGACAACTACGTACTCAGTAATACATTACGATGAATTGACGTTGCGTGTGGAAATGGCATCTGACAGATTATCTTAAAATGAAATGATTTTAAAGAGAATAAAATGTAAAACAAATTTTAACCCATCGCTAGCTTTCCTCGTTACCGCTAAGAACAAAAATAAAATAAAGGGTGGAAGAACTCGATTAGAATCAATTCAATATACGCTCTGATGTTGATAATTTATGCAGAGTTTCATAAGGAACACCTGAAGGAGCGTATGCACTCTCAAGGATTTTATTACTGGGTTAATTCCAAAAGTTTTAAATCTATTTGTAAGTCTAAATCCCAAAGAATCTCTGCTAAGCTCAGTTCCTTCTTGATGGGAGCCCAAGTTTGACTTCCTCCAAAATTCTTGTTTTTCTTCTTTTGTTCCGTAACGTGTATCGGGGAACGTGAAACGCCACATATACACAAGACATCCTATTTCTTACCACATCAAAAGCTGAAGCCATTTTTTTTGTTCCCAAAGTCTTTTGAAGACTTAGTAGTAGTTACGAACAATATTTGCTATGGAAAATAAAGAGAGACACCTTTGAAATTTACACGAATAGTGTTACATAGATTTTCGCGAAGAAAGTATAGAAATATGCTATTGGTGAAGGTGTCGGAAGTACCCCACAACATAATGTCGGAATTACCCCCAAATTCCTAATATTGTAAATAGTTAATTCATGGAGACTGTACCCTTGACTAAAGGAAATGAAACTAACTGTGCACATACAAGGCTTTACCCTTTGATAGTGTGCAATGACTTCGAACTCCATGATTAACAGTTTTCATAAAAACTTAAGAAACAAATCTTCTATTCTAGAACAGGGTCATTCTAGTCATGTTTTTTGTGGAAAACTTGCCTTGCAAATATGATTCTGGTCCTTCATAAAAACAACACAGAAGCTCATAAATCAGCGCAGAGATTCAGTATACTACGAAGTTTCTTCCTCGACTATTGTTTATATCACGACAAGAATATTGTACAATCTACAGTGTGGCAAGTTTAGAAGTGTTGGAATTCACCAACTGTCGGGAATACCCCAAATGACCATAAGCTATTACAGAACGTTTTGACGGATACAATCGTTATGAAACCGCTCATGTTGTGACAATTTTTTGTTTAATGTTTGGTTTTGCTACTGTTTTATTCGTAGAAATTTTAGTTGTTTATTCCAGGTTCGGGTTCGTTATATAACCAACTTGTTTGTCCGTAACCGTGTTCGCAGTTTCTTTTGCTTGGGTCTTGAATATTTTATTTTTCTTTGTTTGTTAATGTTGTACATTCCTATACATGTTTCTATATCAGTACATCATTTAACAAATAACTGCCTCCTATTTCAAAGTATTTTATCCACCCTCTGTTTCCATTCCACGAAAGCACTTTGGAAAAATATGTTATTCTTATTTCTAAATCAAGCCTTCACCTCGGAAATTAGTTCTCTATCAGAATTGAAGATTTTTCCACGTACATAATACTTTAATCTATCATAGAAAAACATGAGGACGCTAGATCCAGGATGTAGATGGGGTGATGCATTAAAGTCTATCAGAGGCCTTACATCCTTACCAAAGTTTATTGTGCCGTATGGGGGCCAGAACTTTGACACCCACATTGAGCAAATTTTTGAATAGTTAATTTTAAGATCTTTTGGACATTTGCAAGCGTTTCATTGCTTCATAAGTCGTTATGGATCAGCCAAATCGAATCAGAGAAGTGGCCACCAGAAGTTTCAGGTATGCAGATTCAGGTGTCAGTGGTTTCAGTTATCGGTCTTCCAGCCTTCGGGCAATCCATGATATTCAAATTACCATCTTTGATTCTTTGCAGCCTCCTTTGGACATTGTTTCTATCAGTTATTTCATGTTTGAAAACTTCCTTCAGTTTTAAATGAATTTTTGAACCAGTTGTTTTTCCTGATCATGTGAACGCAAAATTCTGTATCCGACCGTCGTATCTTGGTGTCAATATTTGGCACTATATCTTTGGACATGTAAATACAGGAAATGCAAAATTGAGTATATTTATTAAACTATATTTAAACAATATGTATGCAAAGAAAATCTTTATCGTATTTTTTTTTTATAATCGATTGTGCATTACTTATTGAACGGTCCTAATACGAATAGATGGAAGATGGACGACACGTGTACTACATTGGATTCTCAGAGAAAAGAAACGACCGAGACGACGTCCAAATGGGTAGTTGAAATCTCGGCGTTTTTCAGGAACTACATGGATGAGGAGAGCAGCAGACCGAGATATGTGGAAAGAAAAGGGGAATAATAATAATAATAATAATATGATGATGATGATATGTATACGGTATTTGTTGCACAACAAAACCGACGAACCTATCTCACGAGATTCCTGACATGAAAATAAGCCAAAAATTTAGACCGTACAGAGTGCACAAAGGCTTAATTTCGGCGCTATAGGTAGCCGAAAGCGTGGGAAAATGAACTTCCAGGCTTGATATTTCCAATACCGTTAACAGTAGAACTGCGGGGACAAAGTACTCTCAAGGACTTCAAACCTGGTCTATCCAAATATGCATATTCAGAAATTGTGGATTGTGGCGCAAGGGATTACCGAAAGGAAGTAGGATATATCCAGGCATTTTTTGTAGTAAATGTGGATCGCAATAAGCATATATATTAGAGCGGGCCGACCTTTTTTTTTTTCAGATATTGGGGTTCAAGTTGTCATCAAAAGTTGTGCATTGGTACCAAATAAAGCCATGTCGAATATGGCCGTCCTAAAACAATATTTAACCGGACCCCTGGACTCCTAAAGGGCCCAAATGTTTTTTTGCAAAACAAGGAATAAAAATATGATACCAGTTTCCACATTTTAGGGTTCGAGTAGTTATGAAAAGTTGTACTTGGTATGAAATGAAGCCATGTCAAATATGGTCGGTTTTGGTCGTTTTCAAAGTAAAGATTTCGCGGGCTGCGGGACCCGGCTCGATATATTTAATCCGGCTGTTTCTGTAAACAAACATAACGTAACACTCTACAACTTTTGCACGCTACTCAAACTCAAATTTAAAAAAAAATCGGTCGTTTTGGGCTCCTCGAAAAAAATTGTTAGAAAGTTGAGTTTGAGTACCGTGCAAAAGTTATAGAATGTTATGTTATGTTTGGTCGCCGCAAACGCAACCGGATCAAAAAATATTTGCCCGGGTACCTGAGAAAATGATAATTTTCCAAACGGTCGAATTTTTGTTTTAGAAATTTGAGTTTGAGTAGCGTGCAAAAGTTGTAGAATGTTATGTTATATTTGTACGGCGAAAGAGAGCCAGATCAAAAAATATCTAGCCGGGTATCGGAGCCCGCGAAAATTTTAGTTTGAAAACGGCCACAAACATTTGACGGCCAAAAATGGCCACATTTGACATGGCTAAATTTTGTATCAATGCACAACTTTTCATAACTACGTACTCGAACCCCAAAATGTGGAAACTGGTACAATATTTTTATTCCTTGTTTTGTAAAAGCAATTGGGCCCTTTAGAGGGTCCACGGGTTCGGTTATTGTTTCAGAACGGCCATATTTGGCATGGCTTTACTTCGTACCAATGTACAAGTTTTGATGATAACTCGAACCCCAACATCCGGAAAAAAATTTCGGCCCACCCTGTATATATATCCTGCTTCTTCTTCGTTTTCTTTTTTTTTCTCTGGCTCTCCTAAACTAAACCTGAACGTGTAGATAAATGTAACTTTCCGGGAACTCACCTTAGCAGCTGAAATACCGGTGCAAGTATGATCTTCTTCATTCAAGGAGAAAATGACGTCATATTTTCTTAATCAATGTCATAGTACGGCAGATAGTCACAGGCAGGAGTCCTGAAAGAACCGAAAAAATAAATTGTTAGATAAGTAGAGCAAATAAGGAAATTTTTACATCTATTAAATTGCCTGATAATCTGGTGCCCTTGAGTGGGTTACATTAATTCTATAAGTAAATGTTCTTATTGTTAGACCTATAAAACCAGAAATGAATGAATTAAGATTTGCAGTAGCAAATAGAACGAGCGGCCGATATCAATAACGGATGATTGGCGATATTAATCGAGATTGGTACACTCAAAAAAATTATTGGTGTTTATTGCCACCCCAAAAGGTGTAATAGAACACCTCTACCTCTACACCAGTTCAGAAACACCGTTAGGAGTGTTAATAAACATCATTGAAGGTGTTCCCTAAAACTTCTAGCGGTGCACTTTAACACTCCTAACGGTGTTTCTGAACACAGATAGAAGTGTTTGTCAACACCAGAAACGGTGTTCGACACCCCGGATGGTGTTAACCAACACTAGAACTGGTGTTACCCAGCACTAGAATTGGTGTAGAGGTAGAGGTGTTCTATTACACCTTTTGGGGTGGCAATAAACACCAATATTTTTTTTGAGTGTATCCTATATCGATCAATTTTGAATGGCAAACAGTTTTGCCGACATTGGCCGGTATCGGAGATTGATATTGATAGCTATCAAAAAGCACCATCTTTCACTAAGAGAAATTTACTGTTGCAACAAAGGGTTACGTACATTTTGATTATGTATGAATATTTGTTTTTATTTAGACAGAAAGACTGCGTGTTTATTTTTATTAAGAAAGGAATATTAATAATAATGCTTCATTTTGGAATAATAATAATAATGAAATTTTACAATGAATAATAATAATTCACAGCCATATTCAATCCACTACTGGATTAGGCCTCTGCCGGAGGAAGGAATTGGTCTACTGCTCCCACGATGACAGTAACACAGGTTGGGAGAGGAAAGCCGAAGCCCTCAACTGTGATTGCCACTGTCTTTTATTCACAGCAGCTCCCCAATTATATCATTAAAATGCTGGGTGGGTACCGTTCCAGACCCTCCCGCTTTGGCAAAAAAAATTCCTTGTCAGAGCCGGGAATCGAATGCGGGACCCCACGATCAGTAATCAGCGACGATAATCACTAGACCAATATTTAATTTTATTTTCTAAGAAACATAAATCTACGAATTTTAATATTTTAAGACAGAAATGTTAATAATGTTGTTTCACAATGTTTATTTTAATTAGATAGGAATATTAATAATCGTGAATTACAACTTTTATTTTTATTTTGATAGGAATATTAAAAGTGACGTTTTATAGTGTTTCTTTTTCATTGGATAGGAATATTAATAAAGGTGCTTGACAATATTTTCTTTTCATTAGATGGGAACATTAATTATGGTGCTTTACAGTTTTTATTTGTATTTAGATAGGAATGTTATCAAATGATGATTATTTACTTGAGATAGTAATAATAATAACTAGCCAAAGTACCCACCCGTTGGTGTGGGGTGAGTGAAATACGTTGACAACACAAATAGTCGTAATACTACCACAACTACTATTACCACTCATCCACCTACTACAATTACTGCTGCAGCTACAACAACAACTACTACTACTAAAACTGCCAAATCTACTACAACAAAAGCAACTACTGTTACTATACTTCTGCAACTACTAATACAACTACTTTTACAATATTAAATCCATATTATATAAAACCCCGTGGTCACTCACTCACGGACTGATCAAAATTCCCAGGCCAAACCATTGGAGTTAAAAACACCAAATTTGGTTTAAATATGTATTGTATTATAAAGAGTAGGTTACCAAAATAAAAAAATGGATAGGTTCGAAATGTTCAAAAAGTCGCCATCTTGAATTCAATATGGCGGCCTAACATATTGTTGTGTAGCGTGCTCTAGCTCATAGCGCTAGAGCTAGAAACACTAAATTAGGTATAAAAATCTACCATCAATAGTAGGTTAGCAAAATCATTCGAAATGTTCAAAAAGTAGCCATCTTGAATCCAATATGGCGGCCAAGCAATTTTGTATAGAGTGTACAGCCCATACCGTTTGAGCTACAGAAACGAAATTTGGCATCAACAGTAGATAACAGGAAACATACGAAATGCTGAAAACGTTGCCATCTTGAATCCAGCATGCCTGACTAAGATTTATACACATGGCATATTTCGACCAAACAAACGTATTTCAACTCAGAAGGGTATACCTCATTGGTTATCATTTATTTTCTACCGCACGATTGTACTTTACCGGTTTCAATGCAATATGCAATATGCAAAGTGCATAACTATCCGAGCCCTAGTTATAAACATATGAAATTACTGTTTTTATTAATTAGTTCACGACAGTCACTTCCGGTGACTTAAAAAACCTAAAGCTCCTGCATCTGGACCCAAGAAACACGTATGCAAAATTTGGTTGAAAGCAATGCAAGTATGTAGATTTAAATCGTGTTCAAACAAACAAAAAAGACATTCAGTTTTCTATATAAGGTACTTGAGGTAAATAAGGCCCGGCAGGAATAAGACCCTTGTTTAAAAAGATACAGTTCCTGAGTAGGATTTTGAAACTTGGTCACACCGTTACCCTTCATTCTTCCAGACTCAACTACAGGGACATTTTGACGCCGATAGAGTTATTGTGAGTTGAGGCATGAAGCGATCGCGGATTTACTTTTTTTTTTAAAGAACTGCTTTGTAGGTAAGTGTGCTAGTTTTGTTGTTTGACAACTTTACAAATGCGTTTTTTTTGTTCAATATTTAAAGAAAAAAGACGACAAAATAGCAACATATTTCTTTTGACGTACTACTTTATTTAACAATTTTTTTTGAACTTAAAGTGAGAAGGCCGAAGATGGTAATAAGGCCCACTGAAACCCCATGTATTTTATTCAGAACACAGTGTTATAGGCAGTGATAGTAGATTTATCTTAATTTTGTAGAAAGAAAAAAATAACCAAGAAGGTATTCAGTGAAGTTTATTGAGTAAGTGGAGGGAAATCACACTATTTTACACAGGACGCAAACTCACAACTGTTCATTATAATATGATATTCGTGAAATACTAAAAAGTATTGTAAAAAGTTTGGTAAACTTGATTTTACATGGACCAGTCTAGTAACTTTTGACTTCGGCCCGTCACGATTCGCCCATTTACAGCCAGTTAAAATCCACACCCATGCCCCTGCCGGGACTCGAACCTGAGACCTTCGTTCAAGTATTGTAGTGTTTTAACAATGTCAATGAATTTGTTTTAGGGAGTAGGAATCTTCATTATAGTTGATTACATTAGATTTACTATATTTATAGTGGGCCTTATTTCCTACCCAGTTGGGTAATAACGCCCATTTGTAGTGTTTCCAAAACCTATGTGTAAGTTTTAATTAGAATAATAAAAAAAATGTTTAACACAAGTATTATGTAAATGAATCTTCAAGGTAATGTTGCCATACAACAAACATTGCGTACACTTATTAATAGTCTGGCAACAGACGATTCTGTCTTAGCTGGGCCTTATTTACCTCAAGTGCCTTATAGATTGTGCTTTACAATATTTATCTTATTTAGATAGAAATATTAATAATGGTGCTTTCTAATTCACTCAAAATAAGGCCCAGTGACGATAGCCGTGTAGGGAATCGTGGACGACATGGTCCTGAATCCACAATCTCAGATTGAAGGTAATGGTGAAAGGAAACCATCGGTTAATTTAGCACAGCGCCATCGAAGATAATTATCATTATCTTCATCATATCAGTTTGCACGTATGAGACACACTCATAACTTTTTCAACGCCTCTTCATTCAGTGTTTCTTTGTTCTCTGTCCCTCCTTGACACCGAGTAACCATTGAAAATGAATGTGAAATTACGTGATGTGCAACCGTGTAGGTGTAAAAGGGACAGAGAAACAAGTTAGTTTCAAGTTTAAATGTTGTGCTACGTTGGGTGCGCAAAAAGTTCTCACTTCTTAGCAGCGTTTCTTATCTTTTGGTCCTTTTTCTTACATCCCCCTTCTCCCTCTCCCTTCAGCCTTGAGTAGCGAGCACCCGCTGCAGAATAAAATATGTAGCTGTACTTCCCCCGCACAGCACAATCCCAGTGAAAAGCCCCCTCCAGCAAATTGAAGCCTGGGGGCTACTCTCTTGGGCTTCATGAATCAGCTTAAAAGTTTCGAAGGGTTTATTGGTGATCCTTCTCCCCTGAAAACTCACAACTTTCTCTGTCCTCTCGACCACATTTCTTCCAGCTTCCTACGACTTTCCTTTCTTCCGTTCCGTGTGTAGTTCCTCGGAAGAAAAACTCCAGTAGTTCTTTGTTAGTTTTTCTTTTTATTCAGAGAGGGCAGTAAAGTCGCCAGTCGGAAGTCTTGATTACCGCTCTTCCTGATTCCGTAAACAACTTTTCGTGGACGGACAAAGTAATGTACGATCAGGATGTAACTTTTCTCTTCTTCTTTTTTTACTTATTTTCTTGTTTGCTTGTGTCTTCTTTCTTCACCAACCAACCTTTCTGCTGACAAAATGTGATAAATGGGTTGGAAGTTGTTTGAAACGTCGCCGATAGCCACCAGTCTGTGGCGGTCGCGGAGTTGATAAATTTTTCTGCTGACGCTCAGAGGAGGCATTACGGGAACACCATAAAAAAAGAAGAAGAAAAATAAGCAAGCGAACAAACAAATAAAGTAGATCAAGACTCGTGACTTAAAGCCGACAAGAATTGGATAAAGTTAGTCCCTCCAACGCTCACAACCAAATATGTTATTTAGCATTCTTGAGGTATGTTCCTTCCTTATTATTTCTGGAAGGCTGTTTCTTTTTTTTTTTTTTTTTTTCGAACTCCCCGTTCGACCTGTCATGACTACAAACCTTTTGTTCGCTTTGCCCTGGATAACATATCTTTCGAAGATCAAATATCGTGCTGGGCTATCAAATGGTGGACCTTAGAGGGATTTCCGGAGAGTCATTTCCCGTCTTTTTTTAGTTCTTCCCCTTTCCCGGAAACAGTATTCGGAACTCAGGCTGTGCAGAGACATTATTTTTCTATTCTAAGTTTGTTTTTGTTGCTTTTCGCAATATTTGCTCTATCATGAAAAAAAAGGAACTGTCGTAAAATCCAGTTTTACGAAAGGGATCGGAACAAAGTGTTGTGTAGTGAAATCATCTGGAAAATATGATTGTGAGAATAAAAGAAGATAACTTCCCATAGTTTAGAATTTTTACCATAATTTCTGTATGCGGTTACATAAAAACACAAGTCGAATTGGGAAAACACACACATATATAGAAATAACTGATATGAGCCCCTTTTATGTTTTGGTTATGTTACTTAAAGAGCAGAAGAGAGAATTTAATGCTATAAGCAAGACGGTAAATAATTTGAATTTCATTTAAGGCCTTTATAGACAAATTTGGCTCAGGCCAATACTGTCAATATATTGACATAATATTAGGAACACTATTGAAGCATATATTCGCATTTATGACAAAAATACAAAAGTTACAGAATGCAAAACTGAAGTGCGACAAAATGACTTTAACATGAATCCAATACAAACTTAGTTTTATGTTCTCTTTGGTTGTTTAAATTTTTGTCACTTGGAACAAATAAGATGGGGAGCTGAATCTCCGCAGTATTCGTGTGTTAAGGTGGAACAAAGATGACACTGAACCCATTGTTTACTATGATGATCGTTAATGACTTGAAAAATACACTCTCAGCATCCACATCTTTATCATCTACCAAATTTGTGTCCGAAGTGTCAAAATGTAAGGCAACAAACACAAAGTTTGGTAGTATAATTTAGAGCGGCCCCGTCCCCAACTTGCAAGTTACGGTATCATTCATTGTAGTCACATGGAGCTTAGTTATTGCGCAAGAGATGTTTAAAAAAGCGAAAATAATGTTCAAACTATTCGAAAATGTATTTGATTTGCAGAAGAAACTCCTTTTTCTTCCGTAATTCTCGAAACTCCTTCTGCAGTCCCTCTACACCGGCAGTGAAGGTGCAATAGCCTCGCAGCGTTGACGGCAGACTGAATTTCTCCGATATGCAAGGGGCTCATTTTCAGATCTTTTACACTCTGTGTGTGTTTATATCATTTTCTGTAAGCTAGTTTTAGGTCCGTTAATAGCGTACCTAACGATAAGGGGCCTTGTATCACCCATTTTTTCGTTCATCTGTAAAAAAATATACGTCATGAACCACAAGGTGCCGTTCGAAGGTTCCTGGCCAGACTAGTAAAGAGCTGCTGAACCAGTCTTGATTGGGCTGTGAAATAGTATTAAAAATTCATTTCTTTACAAGTTCAGTTCATCAAATTGTTTCCATTCCAATATACATATCCGCACCAACTTAGCATATACATTATTTGACAATAGAAAAGTACTGTGTGTATTCCCGTCTTCTCCAAGTACCGCAGTTGTCAGTGTTTTCAACTTAATCTTGTAAAAATAAATGCTTGTGTGTCTGTTAGTTATACAAATCTATGTGTGTCCATTGATTTATACGAAATTTCGAACACATATGCATAGGTATATACTGGAGCAGGTCGTAGAGGCATCCATGAGGTCCAGGTACCTACAATTACAATTTCGATATGAAAATAGCGTAATTTCATATAATAATATATACGTTTTCTATATGCATTTTGTATCCTTGATCAATCACACAATCTAGATAAGAAGGATGTGATGTAGATGACTCTAGTTGTCATCACAGCTAAACATTTCCTGAAAAGTACTATCAAAACATGTCATATAGTGTTATGTACGAAAGAAAATACAAACTCCTGTAACACATTTGCTAATTTTATGGAATTTTATGTTAATAGGTAACAATGCCTATACAAGGTTGGTTAATATTAAGTTCACCATATCTGTTTATGTAAGTTGGAGGTGTAGTTGGAGTTGAATATGTACTTTTGGTGAAATATAATAGCTACACCGTTGATAGCATGCACAGTTGATGTAATACCTATCTTTGCGTTTAAGATAATTAAATAAATTAAAACAAAGTACACATTAATAGTTACTGAGCAGTTGGAGAATACACTCATCATGCATATGCAGGCATTTTTGAAGTTGAATATATCTAATTGCGCTCGAAATTTACAGATTGGAAGAGGGTAACATCGCGTATCGTTCTGTGCTAGAATTTAACAAAAAAAAAATGCCTTTATGAAGTCAGTTTTGCCATTCAATTAATTATTCTTATGAAATATAATGACGTTTCAATTTGTTATAAGGAATGGTTGACTCAATGCTTTGGAAACGCTCTCTTCTTCCTAAAACTGTCAAAGAAATCAAAACTCAATGCATACTAATGGGTACTTTAAGTGAAGGGTGAAAATGCGAAGGATATGGCCTCATAGCTGTCTTCTTGAAGTCGATCGAGTACTACCCGATTTTCAAAACAGAAAACAAGTTATATGACACATCAATTTGGACTGGAAAATTAGCAGAACTATTTTATATATATATATATATATATATATATATATATATATATATA
>JAGDQP010048770.1:0-14667 GCA_022664845.1 Lepisma saccharinum
TCTTTGATTTTCCTCTGTTTCTCTCTCTCATACACCTTCTCAACCATTCATCCCAAAGTCGGATCCTGCTTTCAGAGAAAATTAGACCTGACATCCGTGTTGACAGAGTACACACCGTTGAGGACGTGCACATGTACTTCGACCATGGAGAATTTGGACAGTGAACAGGAATAGGTTCCAGTGTCTTCCTTTATAGCTCGTGGAATCACTAGACGACTCACAGTCGCTCCGCTTAGGCTGTCACTGAAAAAGAAAAAAGACAACATTTATTATAATAGCAGCGATTTTTGATTTTTTTTAATATTCTTATTTTAAACAACGATTTGTTCGGCTTTCTCAAGGATCTGAATCCGAGCAATACATAGACAATAAACATCATCATGAAAGTTTTATTGACTTACTGGCAACATTATGTTTGATGTTTTGATATTTCGCCGTGAGTAAACAGTGACAATTGCGTTCAGAATGAAACATATTTTGACTTTAATAATTATTATTCTCATGTGCTCCTTCATGATATTTCATATTTTCACCTCATATTAGCTGTCAAAGTGTTCTGAAGAAACACTGCAATATTTCAGGATTTACGTTTTATTAGTAGACCATTGAAAATTGTTTATGTCAAACTTTACACAAATTTGCGTTTTCTGGAGAGCTATAAGCGCAAAAAGTTGCGACATCTTTATAAATGATGCAATATCTCCACAAATAAAGATGTGAGCTGCGTCAACTTACCAAATGAAGCTTGAAGTTCTACTTAGAAATGCATTTGAAATATATTTTTTTTTATGATTGACGAGTTACCTGAAGACCTGAATTGCAAAACATCCTAAGTCCACCGGTGTATTTTTTCAGGAGGTACAAAAACAGTCTTAGGATGTTATTCTGTTAAGCAGAAATAATTTTGTATTAGAAAGGTTTTCTTAGTTGAAGTTAGGATATATTATTATGCAAGTGGATAGCCCTTGGAACATAGATTCCGAATGAACAGAAAAATGAAAATACGAAACAAGTAGACTTGGGATGTTTTGCAATTCAGATCTTCAATTTTAGAAGGAATTATTTAAAAAGGCATTTAATTATGATCAAATTGACAGTGCACGGTAAATAATCTTCTGAATTTCTTGAAAACTGCACTCCTCAATAATAAATATTTCTCAAGTCCATTCTTTGGTATCTTCTCGATTTTCATTTGCTAAATCGGTACTGCATTTTTTAATATTTTAGGTTACTAGTTATGATACTGTCGGACTCCTGTAGCTGCAAAATTAAACAAGCAAGTTTAACATAATTAATTTTCATGCCTGTACTGTGGGATATTTTTTACACTAAACAACAGATAAGCTCTGGATACGAATTAGTAATATCGTAAACATCTAAATTGAGGAAAATAGTTTTTAAAAAAGTGCAGTAAAAGGAATTTCTTTTATTTGTTCAAATCGTAGTTTAATTTCCCAGATATTCGTTTTTTGTATTCATTGCCTGGTGTTAATTTTAATACGAAACATAATATTTGCAACCTCTTATTTCTAAAAGAAAACTAAAATTATCCTATTATTTTTTAAAAGAAAAATCTCTTAGAGGACGTAGAAAGTTTTTTGTATTTGAAAGTTAATATCTTTTATTGCATATATATTCTATTCTATGTTTGCTATTATATTACCGTATATTTGGTTTTATATCTGGTATTTATAAAGAACAACAAAGCTTTCTGACAAGGCTGAATTCATTAGTAACAAAAATAACTTCAAACTTAAGTTTCGGAAGTATACCACTTCCTTCCACAGATTACACTACTCAGAATATTAATATTCTGTATAAGCATGATAATTTCTCGACGTAAAAATAGCTATGAAGCCAATTGCTCCTTCTTCCATTAATTGTTGCGACTAATGGAGTCCAGTAAAAATGCGGGCTCCATCTCTGTTTACTACAGTGCTCATTTTATGTGTCGGGTCTCTGGTAACTGTAGCGTCATTTTTACTCTCCATTTCTTAAATAATTTAGTTGCTAAAACAAAGGGAAACATAATACTGAAACTAAAAGAACACCAAACTGCAAAGTACTTGCCGTAATCAGAACATTAAATTTTCAACGATTTAGTTATTTATGTTGGCGTTCTGTGTTGTTATTCGTTTCTTAATCCGTCTCATGTAAGTGAAATTCTATCCTTTGTCAAACGTACTAAGAAAGAAAAGGAAAGAGAAAAGCACAAGGCATTTCATCTCAGGCTCATTATTAGAAATTATAGAACAGTGTAAAAATAACTTTAAAACTCCTGCTTTCACAACTAGCTTAAATACAGGTATAATTTACTTGGACATTCTATAACCGTTTCATTAATGACCTTGGACTTTAGAACATATCGGTACGGTTATTACATGTATATGCTCAAGTTTAACACAACAGTGGACAACGTTTCATAATTTTAGTTATTAGTTGTTATGTAACGTAAAAGTTTCGGAAGGCAAAATCTTAGGGTTCCGAAAGGAAGTGATACATATCCGGGAGTCTCTAAATTAGCAATTTTCTTTGTGTTGTCAGTTTCAGTGTGTTCACGTACAACAAAGTGTGGCCTCTGTTAGTCAGGTGAGGGATTCTGATGTGATTTTTTTTGTTGATTTTTGTTGTAAAGATCTCATTTATTATGTTGTACAGAAGCTTGACTCATTTAATTTGCGCTGCGCATCTAAGTATTTCATTTTAATTAGCTTGAGGACTTCTTAGAGTTAGAGGTTGGAATTCTGGTCTTCTAATTTTTAATAATTCGTAAGGATATTAAAAATCAAGACCTAGTTTATTTTATAAGTTTACTTTCACTCAATAATAGGAAAAGCACAACATAAGCATGAAGTTCGCAGGGCTACACTATAAATTATATTCATAAATCTATGAATAATATCGAGTACTTTCATGACTTCAAATGTCAGGTTACTGACGAATATTGCTCCAAGGTATTGGTGCTATTGAAAGTCGTAGACGTACCTTTCAGTGTAAATCTCATGGCTGCTCAATTAGTAGCGTTTTCTTTTACCAGTCTGTGCACCAAATTTTTAGTTGCTTAAAGTTGAGTTACAATTTGCGTATGTCGTCAGAACATATCATAATTGGCAGTATACAATAAAACTTTACAGTCATGCATAACGAAGTCGATAATACTATCCATGAATAGAACAGCAAAAACGCTGTCTTGACAAGCAGGACGGCATGTAGAAAAGGAAACAGATATCATAACTTTTTTATATAATTTTGTCAACATTGTAAAAATGAAAGTTAATAAGTCAATATTCAATGAATATTATGATATCAATGGTCAATCTACAATATTTGTTGTTCTTGTATTATAAGGAAAGTTCAAGCGGAAAATGAACCAAATATTTTAGAATATGAAAGAACGTGCTTCGTCCATTTTTGGTGAAATTGAGATAAGTGCCATCAGATAGCTATTTGAAAGGCCTATGTAACAAATTACCATACTTGAAGAGAATACACATAGTCCGTCTACTACAAGTAAATCTTTATTTGATTTAAGGTATACGTAGTGCTAATTCTGAACTTTTAAAACGCTCTTCTGTAAAATCAATAACATGAACAAAGCACGTTCTTTTCCTGTGGTCTTCATATTTGAATGCTGGATTATCACAGAATAGGATGGATAATGGTATGATGTAGTTACAGAGCCTTCCTATAAATTTAGGTTACAACGTGAAGATAATATCTGGCAGTGCGATATGTAAAGCATTTATATGCCAAGGAAATTTAAATTTGAATTTGAGTTTATTTATAGCTTTCTGGTATGTTTGGTGCAGAGATAGATTAGTTAGAGGATGGAGAAGGTACTGGCCAGGGCCTTATTTAAGATATTATCCTGGCATTCGCCAGGGAAAACTGAGATAAACCCTGGAAAACTTCGTCGGCCATTGGATTCGAACTCGCTTATCTTCCCATTCCCGATCCGAAGTGCACGATGTTACCACCTGGACTACGAGGGATGAGTGAGAAAGCTTTATGGCTGAATACCTTCATATATGAGAGGTATGAAAGAATATTTAATATATGGCACTACTATACTTTGGAGTCCATCAATATGTCTATGTAGAATTAATCAATCATTTGCAAGGATATTAGTTAGTTAACCTTTTAGCATGTGATTCTGATAGATGGTAGCACGTAAATATGCCTAGACAGTTAACTAGGGAAAAAATCTGCTTAGGAAATATTTTCAGAAATATCATGAAGAAAGCCAGGCAACCTAACTGCATGAAAATCTTGCAATAACTTGACTGACAAAAATAATGCCTTATTCAGTTTTCAGGGAAACTGTGATTAAAAGATAATGAAGCAAGCCTGAAGTGAAATGGATTCGTTTAGTTAAAAGTTCAGCGCAGTACTTACTGGACAAAGCTGATAGATATAAGTAAACACGACAGTAAAGCTGTTATATGCATCAGATATTAGTTATTCGAAAGCTGAATACATAAAATATGTTACTCCTATTACGTACGTCAAATTTTATTCCATTTTTGATTTGTCAGTTAGGGATCGGAATCCCCGTTTTTGAGAATATTTCTTATTTCTGTGAAAATAAGCTATCAAGATGGCGGCAGCATTGGCTATACGGTTCTGTGCATGTGCGCAAATTACACTAAAACGTAACAGCTTCCAATAACGAAAAAAAAATGGATGACTTTCGGGGTTACTACCGATAATTTGCAAACATTAACATTTCTCTGAAACAATTATAACTCAGAATAACAACAGAACCAACAAGTTCACAGGGAATATTACACCTCCTTTCTGGCTGACAGAATTTATGCATCAAGCTGATATAGTCGAGAGAATACTATAACCACAAAAATGCTATATTCAACGGAATACTATAATGTATTTCCTAAAAATATTAGATGTCCCATTCTGTTATTAAACTTGTAGAAAAGGAAGAGAAGTTATGCAAGAATCAATAAGAAAATCATGTAAATAGATAAGAACACTGTAACAGTTTCATAGCAATTAAAGTCTAAGAAAATGCAATGAAAAGAAATCCACTTTCTTCACTTGCTAACGAACTCAACAATATTCTATCTATTGGACTTATGTTCAATATTCAAACAGAACAGAATAATTGATGCAGTTTTCTAATAAAATTGCCAATTATCATGAAGTTTCTAATAAAAGATCAGTAAAATTGCTGTGTTGAGAAGCAATTTTCACATTTCAGTACGAGAAAATTACCCTAATTACATGTGATGTAGATTGACAATTGAACCGTAAAACATTAGTCACAGTATAATGAAAATCGTTAAGGAACAAAAATTTTCTCAGTAAATGACAATTATATACATTTTTCCTTTCTACCTTTATTTTAATAATTTAATATCTGCTTTCTATTTTCGGAATATAACTACAGAGCTGTATTGCATCAAATTGAATCAACGTAACTGTCTACGAAGCTGCAAATGAAATGTGACGTTGGTTCCTGGTTATACAGGCCATTCAGAAATAACTTTCAAAGATTTTGGTTTCGTTGCACAAGGAGCATATTCGGATAATACCTATCAAATGTGTTAATACGTACACGATCATCTCATTATTGCCCGTGCTAAATGTACACAATGAGCAACTTAATCCATCTCTCACACTTGATTGAGGCTCAGACGTGTATCAAATTAAACACAATCGACAAATTTCAATAAATATGAAAAGGAGTTGCACTATTCCTTCATCACCTGTTTTCATAATCTCCAGTTCATATAATTACATCTATCTTTAACATCTAGCTGTTTCATTTCATTAACTAGTGCCTAGTGTCAGATTTGCATACTTGCTAATCTTTTTGGTATATTGTGGGTTAATTTCAGTTAATTCCGCCAAAGAAGTAAAAACATTTTTTTAATGCTCACACTCATTGACACTGCACCACAACGATATTTTGTGCTGATCTAATAACACTACAAAAAGGTTTTGATCATACGTGCTATGAATGTTTAATTACTACTCATGGATTCCATTTTCTTCCAATTATTATCATTTCAAATTTCGGGAGAATAAAGGAATGAATCTATAATTACGCAAATATTTGCTTTGTTATCGTACACATTTCGATTATAATTCATTTAATATACAAGTAACATCAACTAAATATATCCTACAAACAAATTTACCATACATTCTATTTTCACGAATGAAACAATTTTGGACATCACGTGCTATTATGTGATCTGTTGGCTACTTTATTATAGTCAGCATTTCGAATACGTTACAATCAGAGTGTCCCTGGTAATCAGCAAAAATATGACTCAAATGTATATATGTTAGCACTTTCTTTCATAGTGAGTCAAGTAAGTTGCTTTTTATTATAAAGCAAAGGTTGTCCCACCTATAGTGCTTGTGCACGGGAATCCTGCAGGTCACAGTAGCTGGTTTTCTGGGACGTAATTTAATTTCATCAAGAAATTCAGGCATGTTATGTAGAGAAAAGCCATGTGTGTCATTATTCCCTTCCTTGCTACCCGAGGGGTGCGCGCTGAGTGGTGTCATCCGTGAAACATGTGACAAGTTTAGACCATTGTTATCAGTTTGAACAATAGATGGGTGCTAAAATAATTTAAGTGTAAGGATAGCTCTAAATAGAAAATGAAGCAAGTAAAATAAAAATAATAAAAAAATTAGATGTAGCAGAACTTAATGAATAAACTAACCTCACTCCAGTGGTGGTAACTTTGGAGGGCAAGGGCTTGGTGTCTTTCATCCAAACAACATGTGAAGGTGTGTGAACATGTCGTACACGACATGTTAGTTCTATGGTGCTCCCTGTTTTATAATAACGATCATGAACGGTGTGACCATGCTCGTCCACTATCTGCAACTCAGGTGCTGAAATGAAAAGAATTTAAATAAAATGATAATTGACTAACTGATTCATAAATCAGAAAAAATCTTACTTGTATTAACAAGTATAAAATGCATTCAATACAGATAATAAATGAGCCATAGAACAGTTCAAAGTTTGCATAAATCATTATTTCTATTTTTAGTATGTCAGAGCACAGCTTGGAGATTAGATTCGTTTACATTCTGATGGTATTTTATTTTATGTGTTTGATCTTAAGACTGCTCTATACTCACCATCCATTCTTTAATTTGTGAATTGTAAGAAGACGAAACAACATTGCAAATTTGGAAATTACACAGGAATGCATTATGGAATTCTGTAATGTAAAGTGACAAATGTCATAAAGAATTTACTTTTAGATGAGAATTTGACTCACGAGAAAATGACATATTAACGAGGGCAGTGAAATGTCTCATACAGAAGTTAGTTCATTGTAACATTTTGTACTTTACTCACACGAGTCTATTGATTCAATTATAATTAGTTTCAACAATGTAAAAGTTAAACAAAGTGGTGGTGGGGAGTTGAATGTAATACAAAGCTGTCGATGTTCACTGGCTCCCATTAAGTTGCACTGACTGACATCGTGAAAATCAAAAAGAAAATTAGAAATACCTTTTAGTATTTTTCAACTTAAGCGCAATATTAAACATGTGTATTCGTTAACCCAAGCCTAATCAACAGAAAATTTAAAGCATTGAATTCTCGTCATAAACGCTCGAATACAGAATATAATGTTATTTGGTGGCGTTGCTTTGGTTGTCATCCCTTGCTCCCAACGTAAACATAAGGTCTTTGCAGCATGTCAAATATATGCCAGGTTGTCCGTAGGAATAACAATAGAAATCAAATCTTCCAGTATTGCTTTCGCAGCAGGAAATCAATTTGTCCTTATTTGTTCCGTTTCCTGACAGACGGAAGAAGTAACTGATATAAACACGAAGCGAAATTAACGTAATATTTCGGGTCTAATATTGGTATTTGTTTTTGCACTTAGCGAATGAGTTAGACGAGCATTTTGAAAAATTATTTAAACCTGTCAATTAATAACTTTTTGACTTATTATTTTACGTAGCTTGTGCGTAAGTGTAGCTATGTTATTTCATGTAGCTATGTAAGATAAACTAGATTATAAAAGTGAATTCAATTACATGTCTTGCCAATAAAGGTTAGACATTATTTTAATTTATCTTGTGTGCTTGTGATAGAAAATGTCAAATTCTCAGACAATATATCTACTTGTGAGAAGTTTTCATAACGCAACATCAAAAATGATGTCAGATGCCAGTTGCTGAGGTTAAGAACGATGCAATATGTAAAACGTTTCTTCAGCCCCATTCATCCATTTATTGATCGATCATGTTTGTTGTCATAAACAGTCGATGCAAATGCACGAAGCAGATGATTTATTTCGAATCAGACTTTATTTTTAATTAGCAAATAATATTACGCTTAATTTTTAATATTTGTCTCTAAATGGTAAGAAATTCACAAACTCTTCAGAGCAAAGAATTATTTAAATTACCAAAGATAAATGTTTCAGTGTCAGCAGGAAATTCAAATTAACTATACACTTCAACAATGAACTTTTTCCTCGTGTAATGGAGGGATTTTAAGAAAAGTTTGAAGGCAATGTCAAAATGAAAGATACAGGGTGTCCGGATGAATATCTACCAATAAGAAATGTAAGTATCTCGGAAAGCAATAATGGTAAAATTGTTCTGTTTTGTTTTTCTAAAACAAAAGAAAACACATCAAGTTTAATCGCCAACAAGTGGCAGATCGGAACACTACTATAGCGCATGTGCTTTGTGTTTGTTTACAAGTGAGCAAAATGGCGTCGCTTACAGTTTGGTTTGCTGACTTCTGTTACCATAGAAAGGAAATTCGCCGACCTGGTAACCTTATGTACGCTAAGGAAGCGACTCGAAAGTCCGGGTTCGAATCCCGGCTAGGGCATGGATGTTTGTGTTTGTGGATTTTAACTAGAACGTGACGGATAATCGTGATGGGTGGAAGTCAAAAGTCACTAGAATGGTCCATATAAAATAAAGTTTACCAAAGTTTTACAAAGGAAATTCTAACACCAATACGGACACTATTGCTAGACCGTCATTATATTGTTTGGTGGCTGCAACATTTGGTGGTAACGGGTTCTGTGTTGAGGAAGGAAGACAGCGGTACGAAATCACTGCCTGAGGAACGATTGGAAACAGTTCGAGAAGAGTATCAACAGAATGGACGTTAAGATCTGTCGATCTCTGAGTAAACCGACTTTATTATTATTGTTATTATGCTGGCGAGAAAACTTGATGAGTTTCAGAAAAAACAAAACCGAACGATTTTATCATTATTGTTTCCGGATATATTTACATTTATTATTAGTAAATATTCATCCGGATACCATATATGTTGAAATATGTGTTAGTATCCATATTGAAATAAGTTTGTTTATTTAAATCCTTTAAATATTTTTTCTAGAAGTTAGTCATTATTGCTTTTGCAACTTTTCCTCTCGATCCCACATAATAAATATTAGTTTTTGCTTTCTCAACAATCTTTAAAAATATAGGTAAAAAGATATAGGAAAAAATTGTAAGCTCAAAAACTAAAAATATTTGAGAAACATGTTTTAAAATGATATACACTGTCTTATGTGGCAAAACGTCAAAATCTGACACCGCCAATATCTCAGTATAGAAATTTACTTGTTGCCATAAGCAGCATAAGCCTAGCACGTTAAATCACTTTACTGGCCAATAACTTGTAGAGGCAATTATTTTTCGTTTCATCTGTCTGTTCATCAGTCCATTAGCGATCGAAACAGATAGCGCAAGCTAACGGCTCAATAGAAGCACTTAGAGACAAGTTGACTATAGTTGAAATCAACGACTTCCATCTGGCCAACGAGGGCCAGAATGTGGACAAAATTTTTAAAAGTCTCAGAAGATTTTCGGAAAGCCCAAAATGTATGTAGCTATTTCTGGTAAATTTTTATATTGTTTCATGAATCATTTCCAACTGGCATATGCATGCATGACGTCAGGATAAATTTTCCCTCTCTAAGAAAATAGCAATAATGAAGGAGGGAGGATAACGCAGTAGGTTAAGCGGATACATAACTCAGTAGTGTTTCCTTTCTTCCTACTGCGAAAATAGAAAAACAAACTGCGACGTCATATATCGTCCAGATGGAAATGGCTAATCTATAACCACTGCTGTCCAAAGAAACCTATTTTTCTTAATCTCTTTGTGAAATTACCGTTTAGTCCTGTAAGCATTAATTATCTTAAAATCCGTGCTGAAACTTGTATTTTAGTATCAGTAGGAGTGATCGAAAACCATTTGTTTTATTTTTTCGGTATCTTTATTACACGAAGGTCCTAATAACATTTTTTCTCATGATCACACACTATACTACAGAGTATTCGCATCCAGTCTTGTCACCTTCAATACTAACTGTTAAAGTCACAATAGAAGTGTTCCTGACCGTTGCTTAGGCACGTTCAAGAAATCAATGTATATCGACACAATGTAATTCAAATGTTACCAAAACTGCTTTATTTTGATAGCAAACCAAAATACATTCTAAGAGTATTTGTTAAAATTGATGACATTCAGTTTTTCATAACTGTACAACTTAAACAATTAACATACTCTGATGACTGGGTAGACAAGGACCACGGTGTGCAATCACCTTCTCGTAATGTGTTCTCGGAAACGAAATTGCTGACGGAGCTAAGCCAAACAAAGAGCTTCACTATAGTGCATTACCTGATTTGTCTGAATGTATATTGAATTCCATATTGTACATGTGACCCACCTAACACACGAATACATCAGAGAAATTAAAAGTTCACATAAACTATTGTCGCTCGTTTTCGAGATATAAGTCCTACTTCGAGCCCAAAATTGGATTTCCTTGCAATGGTGAATAAAGGGAATATTTCTTGACAAATAATAAACGATATTGGAAGTCATTTTCTTTATCAAAATTTTGCAACGTGTATATCAAGAATCTCAAGAAGTCCCCTATTTCCTTTAGAGATTCTCTTTCGCATGCATTATACAATTCTGGAATAAGTATTTTTGGTTCGAGCAAGTTTGAAGTCTTTGAGAGTACCATGCTTCCTTAGTTCTGCTTTTGAATTTGAATTTAATTTTTAATAGTGTGTTTTTCTCTCTAGCTGATTTTAAGGTTCCGTCTACAGGTTTGTGAAGAAATATTGAAAGGGGTGCGATTTTATTCACATGGTAGTGTACATTCAGAAAATTGTTGGTGACCATCACAGTTCCACGACTAGGGGCAGGGGATGGGAAATTACTAAAACACGAAAATTCGCGTTCATCAGGATAAATGAGTATGAGTACTAGAGCATTAAAATGAATCTTATTGAATTCGAATTTAATTTTAAGGTTTATGTTCATGTGAATCAACAGAATAAAGATTTTCTAAAAAGGAACACTCGCCAGAGCCCGATTTTGATGAAAATTCGTATGTAGATACAGTGCCTAGGTAAACCTTCACAGTCAAAATCATAGGTGCTGTCGTCAATAAATGACAGGGAAACCCGAGAAAGATGGAACGTAGAGAGCCAGTAAATCCATATCTTATAAAGAACAGTATTGATTCTTTTATGGGAGGGAAAGGAGGGGTTTTAGTCCTAAGAAACAGAGCACTACTTGCCGTGTGCAGTTTCGTGAAGAAATATTACAATTTATGACATTTAATTTAGATGGTAGTGCACATTCAGAAAATTGATAGTGATCATCTCAGTTACGCGACTGGGGGCAGGGTGAAAGTTTCTAAAACACAATATTTCGCATTAATCAGTTTTAATGTGTGCTAGAGCATTAAAATTATCCTTATTATGTTCAACGTTAAGTGAAGCAACATTACAAAGATTACCTAAGTAATAACCTAGAGTTTAAATATTGAGGTGGGGGTCGAAATGTCAAAAACGTAAAAAGTGTAATATTTTAGAAGATTCACTTCTTTTGCGTGCAAACTTCAGTGTTCCTACTATTTGACGTATTTTTTGGTGCAGCTGCTTGTAATAGAAGTACAAGTGAACGGAAGGTGTACATTTAATGCACACATAATATACACATCATATAAACAGTCCCCACACAGAAAAACGCATAAAGATGATCTGGGACAGTGTGCAAGCACGGTAAAGAGACGGTTACACAGAAAACCCGTAAATAAATACGGGATATATATACAATGGAGGTTGATCTACTATATTCGTCAATGACACAACAGATGTAAGGGGCGACATTTACAAATTTAAATTAGTTGATCTGAATGGAAGACTCAGGCTCCAAGCATCGTTCAGCACTGTAAAATTTAAGGAACTTGAAGTTAAAATTATTATTTTAATTTTCCCTTCTCATAAACTTGAACCAAGTATCTTATCTATGTCCTTATTAGGATTGCATTTGGCAATTCAAGCAGTTCCAATAAAAAGTAAACCCAAAATTAGAACCTCTGATGTTTGCATGTAAAAGAAACGAAATGCTGAAAGATTTTTTTTCTTCATTTTTTTAGATCTTGAGCCCCACTCTCAATATTTAAAATCTAGGTTATTACTTAGGTAATCTATGTGATGTTGATTTACTTAAAATTTAACGTAAGGAAGCTAATTTTAACGCTGTAGCACACATTTGTCCTGAACAATGCGAAATATGTTTTAGTAATTTCTTCCTCTCTGACCACCAGTCGAGGAACTGAGATCTCCATCGTCACTTTTCTGAATGTACACCACCATCTGAATAAAATGACACCGTTCTCAATATTATTCTTCACGAAACTACACACGGAAAAAAAATAAGCAAACCCACTATAAGGCCTTAAAACAACTTTGTTTCAGGTCGGATGGATGATGATGAATTGGTGACATAAAGAAAGTGGGAGAAAACGGGAGTATCCCGAGAAAACCCACGCACATGGTGTTTGTTTATCACAAAGCTCACATAGCATGAGCACTGATCGAACAGAGCTAAGTTCAACTGTTAATGGTATTGGAAATATCAAGCTGTAGATTTTATTTTCGTACAGTTTCAGCAGCTTACAGTGACGAAACGAAGCATTTGTGCACTCTCGATGAACTGTTTATACCTTCTTTCTTATTTTCATGTCAGAAATCTCGTGAGATAGGTTTGATGTGAGTGTTTTGTGTAACACCTTGTATACATCGTGTTTTAAAATTACACCGACAAACTTTGAGGGATGATAGTACACCAAAAATAAAGAAAAAAAAAATCCCAGTCAGCAGCGTGGAAATTTCGCCACGATTCAGAGCTTTTCATTTCCGGAATTTCTGAAGTAAAGTTAGGTCGAAATGAGCATTAATTAAACGATTCTGCAAGTACGTATAGATGACATACGGCATCACCGACATCCAACTGGACCCATCTTTACTTCAGAGAATAGGCTGAGAATTCCTTACTTCCTTTGGGGATCCCTTGTGCGCCCATTGCGGAATTTTGAAGTATGCATTTCCAAATAATGCAGATTTAAATCCGGCGATACCATACCGTTCGTGGTATTGGAAATATACAGTTCTAATTTTCATTTTCCCACTCTTTCGGCAGCGTGTAGAACGAGGCCGAATTTCCATCCGGTTTACTGGGACATTGTGTGTGTGTGTGTGTGTGTGCGCGCGTGTGTGTGTACTATTATCTCTCGAAGTTTGTCGGTGTAATTTTAAAACACGCTGTACATGTCCCAAATGAAATAAGAAAACTATCTTCAAGCAAGAGTAGTGTTATCTTAAAAAAAATACAGACTAATTGTAACAAACCATTAATCAAGATATGTAAAAATTCCTTCCTTTTTGTGTGGCACAGTGCATGAAACCCATAATCCTCACTGAAGCTGTTCTGAGAAAATCAAGGTTTACTGTATGGATGCCCATGAAAAAAAAATATCTGTTCTGTTTTGTCTTCTCTGTTTCGCGAACGTAATTGCTTACGCAAGTACCACGATTTGAGGGATGACGTACAACCTCTTTAGAATGACATTAGTGACATTATCTTCTTTTTTTCTTTTTCAAATGAGCGGCATGGGTTTCATTCACGGTGCCCTAGATTTGATTTCAGTAATTCTTAAGTACTACAACTACCAATAGGAATCCAAGACAATTCTTAAATGGAAATATAATAAAAACTGGTTTAAAGTTTAAAATGATATTTCGAAATTAAAAAGGAAATAGAGTACAAATGGTTGCTACACTAGATTACGGACTCTCGGGAGTTAAATGGGACTTCCTTATTTGAACACAATAAAAAAATAAAGAGTTCCTCGACTATTGTGGTAAACTTGTATCATTCCATGACGCTAAGAGTTTATCCATTGAATGTAATGCCATTCCTTGAAGGTATGCAGCGTTCAATACGTAGTAGAATGGAGAGCAAAAGACTAACAAGAACAACAAAATGTATGGGAAAGGTAGGAGAGAAGAGAAAATTGAATGTGATGTGAAATGGAAATGGAAAAGGTGCTGTGGAAAGAGATAAGATTGGAAGTCTTAATGGGTGAAAATAGACCGGATTTTGGATATAGAGCCTCACAAGGAACTTTGAGCAACCACGTATGTGTGTGCGTTTTCGGTCTTAAGGTAAAAGGAATTGGTGTGGGAAATTCTGGTGAAAGTGGAATAGAACGGGACAGACTCATTAGATGAAGGTGTTGAATGGGCTAGGCCTCATTCACAGATACGACATAATAAAGGAAATCTCTTAAGATAATGGCACTAGAGGAAGCGCGAAAT